>VRLP01001298.1:0-136557 GCA_009660295.1 Lophius piscatorius | reverse complement strand
GAACCTGGACTGTTTCACTGTATGAACCTGGACTGTTTCACTGTGTGAACCTGGACTGTTTCACTGTATGAACCTGGACTGTTTCCCTGTATGAACCTGGACTACTACATGTGTGAACCTGGACCGTTTCTGTAAGAACCTGGACGGCTTCACCGTGTGAACCTGGACTACCTTTCAGCATAAACTGGAGTCGACCTTTAACCTGGTTCAAAATGCAAAAATTCTATTTATAGATGGGTTTTATCTTCATAACATGACCAGAACCTCCAGGGATCATCTTCTTTCCCTTCTCTTACGTTTGTAACGCGTTACCATACAGTAGTGTGGTTGTATATAGTAACGCCTATTATAATTACCCGTTACTTATAAAATGTAGGTAATATTATTACAGTTACTACTATTAGGCGTTACTGCCTTACCATCCGAAATGAATAGTTCATCCATATTTTACTTTATTTTCAGGAATAGAGTGAATGCAAATATAAAGAAAAAGGAAAGAGTCAGATCTCCAATTGCATAAAATATAGATTAAAATTGTCAAGTTAGAGATGTGTAATAGTTGACCAGGTACAGATGTGTAATAGTTGACCAGGTGCAGATGTGTAATAATTGACCAGGTGCAGATGTGTAATAGTTGACCAGGTGCAGATGTGTAATAGTTGACCAGGTGCAGATGTGTAATAGTTGACCAGGTGCAGATGTGTAACAGATGTCAGGAGCAGATGTGTAATAGTTGACCAGGTGCAGATGTGTAATAGTTGACCAGGTACAGATGTGTAATAGTTGTCCAGGTGCCGATGTGTAATAGTTGACCAGGTGCAGATGTGTAATAGTTGTCTTAATGCTCTTTTGCACTTTGACAACACTCTCGACTCTTTGCGTGAAGCACTTTGAGTTGCCCTGTCGCTGAAATGTGCTACGTGAATAAAGTTGCCTTGTCTCGCTCACTCGGAGAGGAAACTTTATTGTTTCTGACGGCGAGCATAAATCCCAATGACCATCCCCTCCCAGCGCCTGTCACATCCAGTGGAGATGCCACTCCTCCATCTCCGGTGGAGGCTCTGGTGATGGATGTCCCTCCGCTCCACGGCTCGCCGGCTCATTTCTGCCCCGGCACAGAAGTCAGCGCTGATTAAAGTTCCAACGCCAGGTCCGTATTTCTATTACCGATCCACTCAGCCGGTCCAAACCTTCTCCATTAAAGCCCAGATGAATGGAGATGAGGGGGTGAATGGTAGCTGACGAAATTAACAACGCTCTCAGTCATAATTTATCCGCCTGACAATTAGGAGCAATTTGTTTAACGCCGAGTCATCCTGGAGGTTTCAGAGGCTCTTATTCCATATCAACAGCCGTCACCACCCCGGAGCGCCGCTCTTTGTTCTGATTATGCACAGCTGACTGCACCGTATAAATAATGCTTTCCTCATTCCTCGGCTTTCACCGAAACGAGATGTTTGTTTGCACTGGTGTTACAGGCTACAGTTAAAGGTCCAGGATGTAGCATTTAGGCTACCTTCACACTTTTTTTTTTTTTTTGAGATTACGACGAAAGATGACCAGGACACATCCTTATTAACATGATAAACATCACTATTAACAATATAACATCTAAAAACCTTCATAAAAATCACTATAAACACTATGAACATCACTACAAACATCAGTTTTAACTGTATGAACATCACTATAAACACTATAAACATCACTATAAACACTTTGAACATCACTATAAACACTATGAACATCACTATAAACATCTCTATTAACTCTATGAACATCACTATAAACATCACTATAAACACTATAAACATCACTATAAACATCACTATAAACACTATAAACATCACTATAAACATCTCTATTAACTCTATGAACATCACTATAAACATCACTATAAACACTATAAACATCACTATAAACACTATAAACATCACTATAAACACTATGAACATCACTACAAACATCAGTTTTAACTCTATGAACATCACTATAAACACTATAAACGTCACTATAAACACTATAAACATCACTATAAACACTATGAACATCACTACAAACATCAGTTTTAACTCTATGAACATCACTATAAACACTATAAACGTCACTATAAACACTATGAACATCACTATGAACATCTTTATTAACACATTGACTATAACTGAAAGTGTTCAAACTAACTTTATTGGATTCCCTCTAGCTTCGGTATTGACGGCGTGCAGCGAGTGACATATTTCTTATTGTTATTTTTTTTGTACTTGCGGGTCAGTTTTGGGCCGTGAACCGTTCGTAGTGGAGTCCGATAAAGGACACTGAAGGGCATCAGACATTAAAACCTACGACGGATCAAAATGTAGAAAGAGACGATACGCAGTGGCGACCCCCCCCCCCTTCAAAAAGGGAAAGATCCTAATGAGGCGACCGATATTCCGGCGCTGACCCAAATCCAGGATTTAGAGACCGAAAAACAAGGGCAGAAAAAAGACGCAGAATTGAACAAAGGTTACCAAAATGACACAAAACAACATTAATTCAAAATTTCTGGGAACCAGAACCAGAACCAGAACCATCTGCATCCTGATGCTGCACTGTAAACATTGTTTGTAGAAATGATTGTAAAAAAAACCCTGTTAAATTCAAAACAGTACATCACTGTATTGGACATCGTGAATTATCTTAAAGAAATAAACAGCAAATACCTTCATTATTTACGGTAACATAAGTGGAAAACACAGAATTTTACTGTAAAAAAAAACAAAAAACTTTTGGTAAAATTAGCAGAGAAATTCCACAATATCAAAACCAAGTCTTCAAAATATAATAATATTATAATATTATAATATCATTCTTGACTAAAAGACAGAATTTGCTGGAATGTATTTTTGAATTTACAGTAAAAAAAAAACATTTAAAACTTTTGCAGGAGAATGTCGTTGTTTTCTACCGTAAAACGACGCTAGAAAATACGATATAAATTTCTGAAATGACGGTTATTTAGGAGGTAAAATTAAAAATGTTTTTACTGTTTTAGATGTTTGTTTTTTTAGGTGTCAATCACAGCTGCCTGTATTTTACTGTAAATTATCCATATTTTCCTCTAAAGCCTGGAACAGGAGCTTTTAAGCTCTTCTCTCAGGCCCGGCGAACCTCATGAGCATCGAGATGCAGAACACCTGACCAGAACCGGAGAGGAAGAAGGAGGAGGAGGAGGGGGAGGGGCAAACCACACACACAGGAAATAGACACAGCCATGACACTGGCTATGTTACGATAATCTCAGACCTTTTAATAGAACTCCTTCTTCTTCTTCTACATAGACCAGATCTTCGTGTGCAGAACCTCATCAACCTCAGATTTACGACAGTAATGATCATAACGGGCCGATAATGGCGGCGATGAGGCGCCTAAGCTCTTCTCCAGAACCTTCTGACTCCGGCCGCCGCTATGAAAACTGAGGGGAGAAGAAAAAAAAAAAAAACGACGGGGACGAGGACGTCTTAGGCCGGGACACAAAAGGAGAACAGCTCTCAAAGCCTGAGCCACTTTCTCCAGCGGAACCACTAAACTTCTACGCCGACGTCCCTTTGTGCTTCGCCGAAAGGGCTTCTGAAACGCATTAGCGCTACACACTTCCCCGAAGAAAGACCAAGCATGGATTTGAAACATAGTGATGGAACGGAAAAGAAAAGAAAAGAGAGAGAGAGAGAAAAAACAGGATGCAATCTTTTCTTTTTGAAGATTGGCCCCGCCCCCTTAACCCGCTTTCATTGTTTACGGACGACTTGATGCTGAAAACTTCTTTCTAGTTTTTCTCTTTTCTTCTTCTTCTTCCTCTTCTTCTTTCCGCCGCCGTGGCAAATCTGTTTTTCAGGCAGCACAAAATAGCCTTTTCTTATTTCCAGCAGCAGTGTATGCGGCGGAAAATCTCTCACATAAGATATCCTTAAAAAGCACATTACTCTGTCCCATACGGCGTTAAGAGCTAAGAACACAGTTAATATTTACAGTTGAGAAAATTGGGAGGGAACAAAAAAAAAAAAAAGGGAAAGGGATTTCGCCGCTGGAATAAAACACCCCCCACCCACACACACTTACACACACACACACACACACACACTGTCGGTGCAGCACTTGAACAATTGCTATTCACAATCCTATCCTTAATGCTTAAGACCAACATAAAAGAGGAGAGTTTAAGAATATAGGGATAAGCCCTTTCAGCTTTTCTAAGTCTTAAGGCTGGTTTATGCTCGGTGAATACCGAGCATCGGCAGCCGGCGCTGTCGCCACTCTAAATAGATATTACAATGATTCGGGAACAATGCCTCCGCCTGATTCCCTCAGACACAAAAATACATATACGTGTGTGTGTATATATATATATATGTGTGTAGTGAAAAGGAGGCGAAACATTAGCGCTCCCTGACAATACAAGCTATTTTTTTTTTTGATGTAGAAGGGTAGAGCAAGATTAATGTCTGAGCGAGAGAAAAGGCAAAAGATTCCGCTTTGGTGTTTGCCGGGAAAAGCTGCGGCGGGAAGATGCTTTGAGAGGCTAAATCCCCCCCTTGAGTACAATGCAGGGCTGCTGATACAACCAACAGACACGGGGTCACCTCCCCTCAGGGAGACAATGGAAGCGCAACAACAACAACAAACCCGGAGAGAGGGAGCGCCGGCACAAAGGCATCGGCAGGAAGGTGGAACTAAAGTCGGGGGAAAATGCAATTTGCCAGCGTTTCCCGTCATTATTGTTATTATTATTAGCGCTAATAAGCATCGGGGGGCTTCTGAATGTCAGCGGGAGGCGGGAAAACACGGGGAAGTGAAGTGACCGGTCTCCAACACGTCACCCCTCCGACTTCTTCAAGTGCAAGTAAGCTTCCGCTGAATGACGACGTATGGCAGCAGCAGCAGAGAGGTATGGATAAGCAGCCTCCATCTTTTCTTTTTTTTTTGCTTTGCCACCACTTAAGCTCTCCAAACGGCCTCGGGGCTCCGGAACAACTCCGACCCTTGTGTCTCCTCTCCCAATCCAAGATTAGCCTGTCTTCTTGTCTTAATCCAGCAGAAACGCTGCATCCTGACTCCAACACCTCTCCACAATTACTGCACTCCGTAATCCCCTGCCTGCCTCCATTTTTCCCTACTGCTTTAAGAGGGGTAAAGATCAGGGGTTAGCGCTCATCCCCAAAGCCCTCCCCCCCCTGCCTCTCACCATGGCGGTTAAGTGTCTGTGGAAATCACAGAACGAGTAAGCCTTGTGACAGCTTATTAATACTCCTCTCTTCTGCCGGGGGTTTACCAATGGTCAGTCCTTAAGTATACTGTACTGGATTAAAAGGATTTGCTTGTAGCTCAGGTTGGCTTTTGAAAAGAGCGACTTTGCCGCAATTCTTCTCCCGCTCTGTTCGTACTGAAGATGTCACCGGAAGGGTCTCCGGGTTCCTTTGTGCGCCTGGATGATGGACCACGAGAAACAATGTGCGACTCGACTCCCAGGTCAATGTCGCGGTCAGTACCGGCTAACATTTCGAGCGGCGCTTGATCCCCTTGGAGCCCGTATGTCTAAAGTACAGTTAGCTGTTTCGGGAAAAACTTTGATAGTTTCTACTGCTGTTCCAAAGAATGACCACCGCGTTCGCAGCCGTGCGACAATGGCGCCGGCGCTTAAGGAGACGAGAGATGTGCTTAAATGAATCATCCGGCAGGCTTAGCGTAGCTTGGCTGCCTCTCCGCTCTGGATGTCTTTAATGCATTTGTTTGCCTGCAGGCCCTCCGGTTCTTCCTTTCCCGCTTTCTAGCCTGGAAAGATTAGACGTTTTTTTGTTTTTTTTCTCTTCTTATATTTATTTCAAAAACCTAAATGGACTGGAATCGATCAATACCTCATTGTGCGTGTGACGAAAGCTGCTCGGGGGGGCGGGTGGGGGGGGGCACCCAATGTGAGAGATGATACAATTTAGATTTCCCTTTCATTCTTTTGGGAGTCGACACAATGGCATATCGAAAGGCATTTCAAAAGCCTGTTTTAAATTGATTTAAGTTCGCTCCTTGTCATAAAGCTGTTTGTTCACAAGTAGCACAAAGATGATTGGGGAGCGGAGACAGAGAGTGAAGAAAAGCGAGGGACTCTAAGCCATTGTAGGCTTCTGCCCAAGCTTTAGATTTAAAAAAAAAAAAAGGGGGACCGAGCTCGGACCGATTTGCTCAGAAGTCTCTTTTCGGAAGATTTATTTATTTTTTTTTCTGAGCCCCAGATAGTCATCTGCCGAGAATAAACAACTTACTTTCAGAGGAAGAGGAGGGTACATGAAAGAATGCGGAGGCGAAATGTCCCACTGGTAAGGAAATCAAGGAAAATAGAAGGGCATCGGAATCCTCAGAGACTCCATATCATATGTCACACCCCATCTGGAATGCACAATAAAAAAAAAGACAGCACTTGTGCATAATATGACGATTGACATGACATATTACAACGGCGCGGGAAATAAAATGGGGGAGAAGGACAGAAGCTTTTATGTTCAGGAAATATGACGTGATTAGAGCTTTTGATGCTGCGAGCTAACATATATTTCCTCCGCATCAAAAGGTGCGATCTTACGGGGTTTTTTTTTTTTTCATGTCCGTCTTTCTACCCTTCAATATCTTCAAAAATGATTACCGCCGCATAACTGAATTAATCACCACACAAGTACAATTGAGTTGGAACCTCTGTTGCCCTAGCTACAGGGACAATACCGGGCTTTTCATCCAGTCTCATCTGTTCCATTTATCCCGACATGAATTTCAGAGCTTCTAATGGTCCATGCCTCTCTCAGACAGGACGCTGACCACGAATACGGCGCGTCCAGAATCCCTGATGGATGGCTGAGGCGGAGGAAGAGGAAAAGACAGGAAGTTAGAGCGCCCCAGTCCAAAGGAAGGGAAGGAGAGGGGTGCCTACCACTTTCCCAATGCCGGCGCCTGGGAGAGAGAACAAAACATGCAATTAGAGCAGCAATGCACTGTGAAGTGGTCATTACTAGAGCTAATGAGCGCCCTATCTGTCCGCACATTAAAGTGCTCGCTAACGAGGGCTTGTTCATCATCGGAGAACACAAGTCATCGCATAATCCTATCTGCTGTCCGCTCATGCCCATGGCAGGGGAGAGAGGCTCATCTGGGCAGACGGTGGACAAAAGACCCCAAACAAGGCTTTGGCTCAGAGACATCTCGGCACTTTAAACACGACCAGAACATTGGTCCACCGGGCAGTTCTGCTTCCTCTTCCCGAGCTAGCTTCGAGACAAATAGAGAAGTTAGCACACATGTCCTCTTTAGATACACACACACACAGATCTACCAGAGCTTTTAATGCACTAAACACAGCAAAAACTTGAACATTTTCTTTGTTTATATTCACTGTGTAATAAGAGACGGGTGTTTTTTTTTTAACTTCCTTTTAGATTTTAGTTTATTTTTTATTTGCACCTTGAAGGAATTATGACTTTATTTAGTTGTACTTGTACAATGACAATAAAGATATTTTATTGTATTCTATTCAATATAGGGGTCTAATTTTGTGCCCCAAAAAAAAGTTACCTTTAATGTAGGATGAGTGGTCCCTCGTATCATAACTGTGGATCTTTGTTCCTTTTTTCTTTTTTTTATAAATTTTTTTTTGCTGAGTGCATAAATTTACCTTTAACAATTAAGGTAATGATTAAAATTCCTGATTCAGATAAAGACATTTTAATAAAATCGCCTCAAAAATTTTTTTATTTGCTCTTCAAGCACCGAAAAGTTTCACGCAATAAATAGGATTTTGCGAATTTTTGAGACAAATCCCTGTCCTACGCAGCTGTAAAAAAAAAATAGATGTGCAAACTATTGGTTTGTGAATAAAATAGGCTAAAATAGTTTTGTCACAGCGTTTTACCATGTGACTTATTAAGACTAGCACAATAATAGAGATTAAAATTCTCTGAAAAGGGAATTTTATTATTTCACGCTAAGAATTATGTAAACATATTGTTGGTTTAGAGACAATAACCATAAATATAATATAATTTGGTATGAAGTGGTAAAACAAAAGCTAATATATGATGATATATATATGATTTATTGTCGAAGGAATGTATTTTAAAGGTACAGACCAGAAGGTACAAAAAAGTACCTGTGATCAAAGGTAGAGTTTTGGTCCCCGACTGGAGCGACAAAGCATCCGCACCGTTAAACTTCCATCAACCGTACCTTGATTTCTTATGACGTCTCTTTTATACGTCTATAAAAGACGAGATAACGACACATTTTTATTTTTAGCCCTCATGCTGGATTCTCCATCCTTTCCACATCACAGGCGCCGGCGGCCGCCACAAGAGGACACTGCTGCCAAGCATTTTTTCCCCCCTCCAACATGTCCTCCTGCTGCTCCTGCTGCTCCTGCTGCTCCTGCTGCTGTGTGGCATCCCATACTGTAAGCTGATAAAGGCGGCCCACCGTTGCATCAGATAAAAGCCGAGGGAAGGCGCTCCATAGGGTTCACAGATTCTTAAACACTTATTATCTACTCGATTCATTCCTGATTGCAAAATATTTAAAATCCTCCCACAGGATGTGCAACGTCTCGCTGACTCCCCCCCAGCCGCCGCTGCCGCCGCTGCCGCCGCTGCCGCCCCACCCCTCGCCATTTATGTCCTTGTGTTTCTATTTACCCCAGAATAGAAGGAGTTTGAAGGGGCGGGGGAGTTACTCTGCTGCAAAACCAGGCTAAATCCTCGCAACCCCCGAAACAGTTAATAGAGTAAAGCATGAGCTTCTTTAAACCGCATGTATTTGAAGCAAAGACTAATAGGAATCCTTGTGTTTGTTTCTCCACCTTCCTCCACTGGGCGAAGTTTCTGCCAGTCGCAGTCAAAGTTTTCCTTTTTTCTGTTTTTGAGTCTGCCGTGACTCACTTTCATACCCTGTAATTATTTTACATAGGGAAGAAGGAAACCCCCCCAAAACAAACATATTTGAATTCTCTTTAATTGTGCGGTTGAGCAGAAGAGCTGCTAAAACGCAGACGTGACACGTTTAACCTTGGGCGCCGATATCGCCGCACCAACCGCAACCGCGCGAGGCATCAAAATCTTAGAGGAGGAACAGGAAATAGTGATTTTTGACAGGCGGGAAAATGAATGGTTCCTCTTTTTAAGAGCCTCCCGCTTCAAGTCGATACCTCTTGTTTTTTTGTTGTTGTTTATTCTTTCTCTTCAATAATACTCTTAATAAAACCATGTGGCTAATTGTTAAACGGCGGAGCCGCTGGAGAGAAACATTATCCGCGGTGCATCTCGAGAGTGCTTCTGATTACTTCCTCTCCATTCATCACTGTGCCGTCTGGCCCCCGAGGCGTCAATAAACAACTGTCAGCGATCCAAGTGGTGGCGCATCACTCAGCTTTCGCCGCGCCAAGCCGCTCCAATCATTTTATATTGTTAATTACTTTATCATAATAATATCGCAATCCGACGGGAAGTTGGTGTTTGATTATCTCAAGCGGGGTTCAGGTAAGAAGACCGTGTTTTTCCACGAAGGAGGTACGGGTCGCACACGCCGGGCGCTATCTCGACCTCTAATATAATGTGTGTGTGTGTGTGTGTGTGTGGGTGTGTGTGTGTGTGTGTGTTGTATGCATAGACAGATAAACACACACAGAGTGATGTGCAATCAGAGGCATCAGAGAGTTTAGCTGCAGCAGCGTTAGCCCCCGAGGGACCGCCGCTGAGCCTGTGCAAACACGTGGACCCCTCTGCGCCACCCGCCAGCAAAAAAAAAAAAAGGGGGGAGACAATCAAGATCAAGCGTCCAGATAATCTGTGTTTAGGACACGACATGCATTTAGGTTGAAATGTGAGACTGCAGAGGAGTTGTTTTTGATCATTAGATTGTTTGTTCGCCTGGTTTCTGGGATTGAGGTGGATGTAAGGAGGCCCGACGGCTCCGGGGGGCTAGCTATCAGGTGGCTTTCAGCCCTAACGTCCTCAGATGACCGTCAAGGGTTAGGAACCAGTCACATTTAGGCAGGAAGGACTAAAAAAGCAACAGGACCCCGATAAGAAAACCACTGAATTGACCTCTGCATTAACAATTAGCCTAGCATGGGCGGTGCTAATACATTAGTAGAGCATTTAAGCTAAGTTGGAACCTGAATTTAGGGTCATCCCATTTAACAAGTTGAGTCTTTTCATTTTATTCCTGAAAGGCGACTCTGATGACGCTGATGTGGGAGCGACGAATCAAATCAAACGAATGTTCGCCAGCGGACATCGGCAGCAGAGCTAAGCTAACGTAGCCGTCAGAAGCAGAATTTCATCGAGACGTATTGCATGATGCCTTCGATGTCTATTCAAAAACTTGAAAGTTATTCGGTCGAAATTAACGTAATATTTGATTTTGTCCGTACAGCTCGCCGTAATTCGCTGAATAATGCAAAGCGTCCAACTAAAATCGGCCACCTTATTGGCTGCGAGGAGGGCGGGACAAGAGAAAAACTCGCGAGCAGGGCTGAAGCAGTCGAGCGCCGGCGTGAACACGAGCAACACTGATCTAAAAAGGAAATTCACAGTTTCTAATAAGACCCCCGACCAAAATCTTACCTCAGAACCAATTTCAAAGCGGCCATTTCGGGGGGGAGGGGTCAGTCTCATCTCAGCTGCGCCGGGCAGCAATCACGCCGCGTGCCCACAAATGATGCTTAACCACAATTAAGCCGGTGGGGGGGGTGTTCCGCGTTCTCCCGGACCCTTCAATCTCACTTTCATATCAGCCAGAAGTTAGAAGTGAAAAAAAAAAAGATTGTCTTGGCGCCGCTCTCATCAAGCATCAATAATTGATTGAGGCTTCTGGGACACATTGGGCATTGTGTCTTCAGGGGTGATCAGTGAAACGGACCAGGCGTGGGAGGAGGGGGCACCCAGCGGTGCTCTGCTTGACCCGACCGATCCTCTATTATTTATTACAGCAGAAAGGATCCTGGCGGACGGGTTAAGGAGGTCAGTCCACATTTGGTGCTTCCTGGACCGACGTCCCCGCCGTTTAGATTGAGCATTTCGCGCTACGCTGCCTCTCCCACACGTTCCCTGATTTGATATTAATATCCATCTTCTCCTTCCTCTTCTCTTCATCGAGATTAGCAACCCCCCCCCCCCCCCCCCCCCCCCCCCCTTATTCCAACATTCGTTTGGAGGACTGAGGAGAATAAAACCCTAAATTTGGTCTTTTTTGTGAGCACACACACCGAATAAAGCCGTCAAATTGGAACATGTCCGATATTTCCTCCAGAGGCGGAACTACACTGTAAAAAAGAGATTTGTTGGACGAACTCAATTACAAAAGAGTTTACAACTTAAATGGATAAGTTGGACTCAAAAATAAGTTGTATAATTAAAACTGAAGCCTTTCTTTAAGTTCAGCAACAATTTCATTTTTTTTTTTACAGTGTATAGATTAAACCCCAAAAGATTTAACTTTTTTTTAAAGAAATCTTCAAATCTTTCAAAAAAATGGATTTTAACAGTTTGAGAAAACCTTAAAATATATATTTGTTGCATGAGCTCAAAAAATTACTTTGACTCAATAGACCACAAAAGATTTATTTATATTTTTTAATCGGAAATTAGGAATTTTTTTAAATCTTTCAATTTGTTGACTTCCATAAGAGAATTTTCATCTTAAATTTTTCACCCAATAATACTTTATTTAATTGTGTGTTACCAGAGAACACATTCTTTTTTTGGAGTGTATTGTGTGATTGTTTAAAGAATTTCAACCTTAACGCTTAAAAAAAACTAAATCTCTACTTGGTTCCTGTTTCATGTTGACATCACCGCTGAGCAAACGTTAGCTTAAAAGCGCCCGTGGCAACATCCCCGACAACACAATATCAGACTCTCGCGTCACCCGGCCATTGTTCGGCTCTGACACCAGCGTCAGCTCTGACACAAGCGGGGTCAAAGGTCAGACCTCCAACACTTACACAGACGCTAACGAAATGGCCTTGAAGCGTGACCCCGGCGCCCCGGGGGTTAAAACAATGAGGTAAGAGGACACGGCCTTTGCCGGGGTCTTTACTCGCACTGATCCGGAGCGCGACAATAATTCTGCATGAAAAGCGACCCTTCGAAATAAAACCATCCATCACAGGCCGAACGGAACCGGGGCGGCGGCTCTGCACGCGGGGAAACGGCGAGAACAAACCCTTTGAGTCTCTTATCGGCAGATGAAGAGAATTACACGGCTTCAACCCTGAAACATTTAATGAGCAGTTTATGTAGCATCACGTCTCCGCCGGAGGTTCCTTACGATGGCCCGACGGGCCGGGAGCTCTTCGCCGCAGGTTCGGTTCCGTACTCCATCTTTTGTTCCTGATTCTCAGCCCTCGCCTCAAGATCTCATCTCAGAATGAATCCCGGACCACCTGAGAGCCGGCAACAAATTAAATTCACCTTCAACAATGTGTAGGATCGGACACAATTTGTGTTGCCGGGTCACCTTGAGCGTTTTGGCGCACGCGGCAGGAGGGTCCCGTCGCCGTCGCTGGCTCGCTCGGCTGAGTACTTCCTCAAGCGCGACACTCCCTCTCCAGCAGGGATTTCCACGCCCCGACGGTTGAATCTTCCTCGGGGCCTTCATTGCTAACCATTAGTGGCGGATTAGGGGAGCGGTAAGCGGAAGAGGAAGGGCTCCGGGGGGCTAGCTATCAGGTGGCTTTCAGAGCTAACGTCCTCAGATGACCGTCCAGGGTTAGAAACCAGTCACATTTAGGCAGGAAAGACTGAAAAAGCAACAGGACCCTGACAAGAAAACCACTGAATTGACCTCTGCATTAACAATTAGCCTAGCATGGGCGGTGCTAATACATTAGTAGAGCATCTAAGCTAAGTTGGAACCTGAATTTATGGTGATCCCATTTAACAAGTCGATTCTTTTCAACAGCTTCCTAGCACCAGCACTGACTTCCTCTTAATAAAACACGTGTTGGGGCAGAGTTCGCATCACTAGCAGCTAGCAAACAAGCCAACACTTCTCTAAATTAGGGTCATCTGTCCGATTTTAGGTCCGGATTTGAAACATCGTGTCGGTCCATTGGCGCAGCCTTGAGCCGGACACTCATTTGTCCTCCTTTTGAGATTATGCGGCGAAGTGATGCTAAAATGCTAATAATGCTAAAGAGTGAAAAAGAAATCCAATCCAACAAATGTTTACTGTCGACATCTTCAGGAGATTTCCCTAACGAATCATTTTAGCATGTAGCATTGAAATGTACCGCATGATGCCTTCAATGTCTATTCAGTAACAGCCAGTTTCGGGCGAAGCAGAATTGTGACGCCATCGTCATTAAGACGCGTTCAAAATAAATAATGTAAAAATATATTTCCCAGACTTTTAATCGGAAGTAAATTAAAGGTTTTTGTGAAAGGACTTATTCGCGAGGGGAAATAAGAATAAATGCTACCTTGAAATGATTTTGAGTAGCTGCCAAGGACCAGGAAGAAGTCTGACATCCTTTGAGGAAGAGGGGGAAAAGTCCGTGAGAGGAAGTTCAGCTTTTGGAAGCTTGTGAAACCACTTTAGATGTGAAGGAGGAAGATGGAGGACGCTCTTTGGAATTCCAAACAAAGACTTTTGGCAGCTGACTAACGCCCTGCTAGCGCCTACAACCGGCAGTCGACACTCGGTGTTGTTTTACATGACAGGTGGAGTGGGGGTGGAGTGGGGGTGGAGTGGGGGGGTCGCCCCCGAGTAGGTCGGAGCTGTCAAAGCAGTCAGTAGGTCTACTGACGGTCTTAGTCCGGCACTCGAGTCAGGTCGGGTCACCTTGAGCGGTTCAGCGCTAAATCCAGACGGAAATGTATCTGGAGGCATTTTCAAAAGAGGGCAGTTCTAGACGGGGTTCTTTGTTCTGCTGGAGCCCGAAGGTTCCTTTTATAGAATGGACCATCATTTTAAAAAAAAATTATTTTTATTTATGCTTTAATCTGCTTTTACCTTTTAGCACTTTGAGATTTGATATATATATATATATAAAAATATATATAAACTTATATATATATATATATACTTTTCTAACTAGAGGATTTTTTAAAAACCCGTGTACGATTGGACCCAGGACCCGAGGTTCTACAGCGCTGGTCCCACATGTCACCTGATATATATAAAAACTCGTCGTTCTGAGTTTAATGAACGGATTTTAAAGACTGAGATAATAAAATAAAGGCTTAAAAGACACTCGGTTTACGTCTATGTGGGTTTTTACCTGATGGGATGCCAGAACCTGTAAACGTGACGGGAAAACCCAGGTAGATCTTGAGCAGAGGAAGTCATTGTGATCAAGTACGGCCCTACAGCCGGAGGCCACTGAAGTGAAACCGAGCGTATCGGAACGTTGAGCCTCCATTTGTCGAGGAGACAAAGGTCTGCTCCTCCACCGAAGTCACAGTTGCATGGAGAAGAAAGCCGGACCCCACCAGGTAAATAGGATGTGATTGTCCCCCGACAAAAGCGCCATCTTAACCCGGTGACCTCATCGGCTTTGGGGAATGCTCCTCTTTTCTCAGGCAGTCATCAGAAGAAGGAACACGGATCTTTTCAACACACGGATTTTCACATCGCAGGTATTAGTTCCCTCAGGTGAAGCAGCCGCAGGCGCAACAAACGCTACAAGCGTTTAGCATAGCTCCGGAAAGTCGGATCGTCTTCGCATTTTTAAAGCCACGTAGATCTCGGTGAGAGGAAGAAGTGGATTGATTTTGAGAAGGGTCGGTTGTTTTTGTTTTTTTAAGGTTTTATATAGAAAGTTTTTGTCATCTGTGGGTCCGATTTAGTTGAAATTGGGTCCATATGAATCGACTCGAGGAAATCTATCTTTAATTCATCAATATTTTATTCTAATAGTTCATATTTGACTCACTAGGGGGAGCTTTATTAAGAAAAACACAGTTTTTCAGACATAACGTCCTCACCATTGGTCGCATTTTAGTGGCTATGGATCAAGTCAAGGAGATCTTCCTTATATATATATATATATAATATATATATATATATTATATTTTACTCTAATATTTCATATTTTACTCACTAGGGGGAGTTTTTTTTTTTTCAGACATAACTTTAAACTGTGGTTCTGATTCAGTCCTATTTTGGTGCATATCGATCAACTTGAAGAGCTCTATCTTTATTATATCCTACTTTATTCTAATATTTCGAATTTTACTCACTTGGTGGACTTTTTTTAAATACTTTTTATCAAAAACAGTTTTTCAGGCTATTTAGTCCAATGTTGGTGCATATGAATCGACTCGCAGCGCTTTATCTTTAATATACCATATTTTACTCTAATAGCTGATATTTTACACACTAGGGGGAGCCTTTTTATAAAAAAATAATTTTTTTTTCCGGACATTACTTGAAAATTACTTTGAGGAATTCAATCGGGGCGATTGCTTGTACAACACAGGGGACCAGGGACCTTTTGGGGACACACTCTTGCTGTTGTGGACGACAGCTTAGGACCACTTTAATTGCAGCTGTGACACACATACACGGACTTTCACGAGGGAGCTTGGCGGGCAATCTGGTTCCAGACGGGCCGTAATCCATTTGTAAATGTTGAACTGATACTGTTTCCCCTCGCCGTCGGAATAACGGCAAATTCTGAAGGTTGCAGAGAAAAGCCGCAGTGAGGAGCGTTGAGCCGCCTGTCTGATTTCCTGCCCTACATTTCCTTCAAAAACCCATCAAAACGACTTTCCGAAAACCCGCGGTATCACTTGTTCTGTGATCACGCTAATCTGAACGCTTTAGCAGATTGAGAGCTCGGAGTGCTGAAAGCAAAGGCAACTCAATCTTAGAATTTAAAAGGGCTTCTTTTCTCTCTTTTTTCTTCTTCTTCTTCTCCCCTCACACAGCCTGCAGCCAAATGGCACTTGTGTTCTGACACGGCACATAAACACACACAAAAGAAGTTATTAGCGTAGATGCAAATCAAATTACTAGCAGTGTAAACTGCTATTCCTCCCTGCACTTGGGCCTGTAATTACTCTGGCTTATAGGACTATAATGAATGCTAATGACACAGCACTGCAAGGCCATCAGCCGCACTCTGGTGCGCGAGGTTGGCTGATTTGACTGAAGTTATCAAAGCCCCCCCCCCCGATTTTGCTTCCGTGAGGTTTTTTTCCCTTTTCATTCCAGAACCTCCGCAAGATTAAAGAGAAAGAGGAATTTCCGACACTTTGCCTTTTTATAATGTGCTTCAAGAGCAAAATAGTGGAAAAATTAATAACCTTAATTGGATGCATTCAACCAAATTCCATATAAATGCTAGTTTTTGCATTTCAAAAGGGATTACAAATTTGACGACGCAAGTTTTCTTGGGTGGAATGACACGAGAACACAAGAATCCGCCGGCGTTCCTCGCTTGATGCACCTTCATCCGGGCCTGGAAATGTTTTTTTCTCTGCTTGGAAGTCCACAATCAAATAGATTACAATGCTAAAGTCAACACAGGGTGGCCTTGAAACTTCTGATTGTCAGCTATAAAGATAAAATCAGGTCCTGTCCTCTAAATAAGACGCTGATGTCTTTAATAGAATGCAAACCGTTATTAATCACATTCCTTCAAACTCAGTGCGACAACAGCAGAAATAATTGCCGTAGGAAGGTTTCATGGGCGTCTGCCGTCTGATCGGAGCAGCTCGTGATGAAGACGATAGTGTGATAATAATGAAGGTTTACTAACAGGAATAACGAGGGAGGAGCGACAGAAAAGGAGACGACAGGAAAAGCATCATCGGTACATCAGAGGGGTTTGAGTCTGACTAACGTTACATGATCACGATGTTAGCTAACATTAAGTTAGCTATCGTTAGTGCTGTGTGGGGAAATCAGCAGAAATGTTACGTTAACGTTAACGTTAACGTTAACATTAACGTCGTCGACGTAACAATGAAAGCAGGAACTCCTCATTAAACAATTCATGTTGTATTCATCCACGCAGAAACCTTCACCGGTCGTCTTCCTCAAAGATCAGAGACCCTCACCGGTCATCTTCCTCCAAAAAAGCAAGGTCTTCACTTGTGACACCAGTGTCCATATTCTGTCTTCAACCAAAGTTTTGAAACACCGTTTTTCTGACTGTTTGAGTTTATTAATGAGTCATATTTAATTTCACCTGCTCCATCAAGGGGGACTTCTGGTACAACACAGGGGATTGGGGGGCATCTCAGGAAAATACCCTTCTTGTCAGGGACGACAGAGTAGGACTACTTAAAAAAAATGTATTAAATGCAAAATACATTGAGTCACATTGCGATAAATGAAGTTGTTGATTTGAGATCGGACCGCGTTTCGGTCCAGCGTCTGTTTGTGCCTCATTCATCGTTCCTTCACCTCGTGAAGATTTGACAGCGTTCGCCTGGCCCTGTTGAGAAAATGCCGATTGAAGGATATTGTCGACTTAACTTGGCCACAGCCTCTGTAGATGTTTTTCCCTTCAAACAGAAGAACGAGCCGAATCTCCTGATCGGCGGCCCGAATAAGAAATTCACGATGACCTCAGCTAAAGGTCGGCAGAGCAAGAAGAAGCGCTGCGGCGGAGGAATCCGGATGTGGGAGAGATAAGGAGTGGGAAGAAGTGGAGAGGACAAGGAGCAAGGGAGCATTCTGCATCACTCTTCTGTAGTTCTAGTTCTGTAGTGTACACAAACAACCAGGAAGTGCCAGGATGTTTCTGAGAGGGTTAAAGGTCAAGGAGCTGGTTCGGGTTTCAAATCTTCTCTGCTTTACTGAGGCTCAACAATGGCCTCACAAATACAGATAAATGCTGCGTGTCACAGTAAGAACATCAACCGAAGGAAACGCATGGACAGAAAGAGAAATGCTGAACAGAATTTTAGTTATTTAGTTCATTTTGTTAATTTTTGTTAATATGACCTGTTCATTTTTTACAGAATTGCCTTTTTTTTTTATTATTCCATGCTTAATAAGCTCTTATGCTTATTTGTTTTCTCAGTGAGTTTGAAGACGTGCTTAATTAACTGGTTAGCTTAGCTTAGCATCAAGGTTTTTTTAAAAAAATCTTCCAGCACCAGTGACGTCCTGGAATCTTTGCTAGCAAAATCATCGGAAATTGCCAGACTGTTATCGCAGTAATTTCACGCTAAACTAAGCTAAGCTAAGTAGCCGCCAGACGTTTAAATATGCTTGTGTAAGTAAATGGCGATAAATTTAATCCTCCAATGGTGATGCAGCCCAACCTTTCCCAAAATCAATCCAGTTCTTCCTTCCCGTTACGGCTTTAATACAAGTTTTTCCCACTTCATCTGCCGGCAGTTATAATGTTATGGCTGATTAGTAAAAACATCACATGCTCTTACTCTTTTTTAAATGGACCTCCTGGAGGGCTAAATAAACGCTGAGTCGTTTTATCGGTCTTCCTCTCTGTATCTGCGGGGGGTTTCGTCTGAGCGGCGGCAGCGAAGATGACGGCGTCGCTGTGAAAAGATACGACTGTGTTGTTTAATTGAGTCGTAACAGAGTTCCAGAAAAGCGCGGCGCTTTGTTGCGGCCGGTGATTTTCTCCCCTGTAACTCCATTAACCTGCTGAACAAAGGAGCATCGGCGCATGGAAATAAACACGGTCTCAGTTTTCAGTCCTGGGCCAGGCGCTCATAAATGGAGACGCAGAGCCTGATTAAAACGTCGCGTCACGGCGAAAACCAGCAGAAACTAAATCATTCCCGATTCAAAAAAAACGAGCGGAAATGAAAATGTTTTCTTTTTGTTCCCCTTTTTTTTCTCAAAAGCACCAGTTTGACGTCCGTTCCGTGAATTCTTTGCAGCCGTTTTGGGTTTAGCAGTGATAATAGGAGACTTAGCCCAGATTAGCGGCCGGGCACAGACGTATCGGCGCATCTCCGACGCCGCTGAAGAGCCGGATGACTTTTTTTCTTCTTTTTTTTTCAGACCTCAGTGGACAAAAAGCGTTTGGGAGAAAATCTCAGATCAAACAACAGGCTGAAAAGTTGGATCTCAAAAAAGAAATAGCCCGCCGTCTGCCGGGAAGAAAAGATTGTCTCGAATGAAAGAGACCCTGTTGAGCGGTTTTCAGTCGGGCCGTAAAAAAAAAAAGAGCGGGAGAAAAAGAGCGCACCGGTAAAGGTCAGCGCCGACCCGGATCACAGAACCTGAAACATGGCCCGAAGATGAAGGGCACAGTGAGAAATATATCAATTACGCCGTGACATTTTCCACGGGGGACAAAAGAGGCGTGTTTAAAACCCCACCGTGGCGGGAAGCCGACGCCGACGCCGCCCCTTTAAAAAAAAAAAAGCCAACAAGAACTCTTCGGTCCGCTGAGTGTTAAACAATAACTCAAATATTCAAAAGAGGTTCTCCTCCCTGCCCACCGAAGTTGGTAATAATTTGGGAGAAAAACTTCTCCCTAGTGGCACAAATATGCAACTGACATTTCTCAAAGTCAATCCAGTTCTTCCTCGCTCTAAGGTCCATGTGGGTATAGAATATGAAAATGATCCATGAGACTGTTTTTTTGATTATATTCTAGGTAAATCAAAACAGGGCTAGAAGATCGCTGTCGGGCTCAAACACAAGGTTCTCCTGCAGATCCACTCCTCACGTATTCAGGAATGACGACGAGCAAATCAAGAACAACAGAGGCGATTCTGAAACACCTGGAGGGCGTTTGGAGCAGCTCCGGTCAGCAGAACCTGGAGGAGAGCCGCCAAGGACATCTTAAAGTTTTGGTTTAGCTCAGATCTGATCATGCTACTCAGACAGAGGAGACACTAAACCCCGACTCATGACAGAGGAGTGACATAGAAGCCAGAGAACATTAAAGCTTGATCGAGTTTCACCATAACTCACCTTGATGAGCCTCAGAACATTTTGGAGAATCTTCTCTGGACTGATGAGTTGAACTGTTTAAGACTTCTGGTGGAATCCAAACACAACCTTCCACTAGAAGAACATCAGACCTAAGTTCAAACATGGCGGTGGAATGTTATGACTATTATTATTATTATTAATAATAACAATAATAATAATACATTTAATTTATAATGCACTTTACATTTGGATCAAATCTCAAAGTGCTACAAGGTAATTATTATTGTTATTATTATTATTATGGTTATTATTATATTACTATTATTATTACTATAATTATTATTATTACTAATATTATTAGAAGTGGTAGTAGTTGCATTTGTATCGGTATTATTAATATTATATATTAATATTGTGATTTTTTTATCATTAATTAAACATTATCATTATTATTATTGATATTATTATTATGATTATTATTATTATTGTTATCGTTATTATTATTATAATTATTATTGTTATTATTATAATTATCATCACCATTATTAATATTATTATTGTTATCATCATTATCATTATTATTTTTATTATCGTTATTATTATTATTATTATTTTCATTATTTATATTATTATTATTATCATTATTATTATTATTGATATTATTATTATTATTATTATTATTATTGTTATCATTATTATTATAAAAAAAATTTAAATTATTATTAATATTATTATTATTGTCATTATTATTATTATCATTATTATTGATATTATTATTATTATTATTATTATTATTAATAATGTTATTATTGTTATTATTATTATAATTATTATTATTGATATTATTATTATTTATTTTTTTAATTATTATTATTTATATTGTGTTTTTTAATTATTATTATTAATATTATTATTATTATTATTATTATTATTATTATTATTATTATTATTATCGTTATTGACTGCAGACGAGAACATAAAGGTGTAACAGACAAACATCTGTTTATTTTCCTACAAACGTTTTGTTTACATCTCCTTGAAAGTTAAAGTCTGTCGGCCCACAGCCAGTAAATCCGGGTTATTGGATGGAATTTTCATTCAACTTCTAATTTGTGGAGTATTTCTAATAAGCGACATGGTTCAAAATGTCAAATAAAGACACTTGGAATCTATAATGAAAAGCTGCGTGTAATAAATGAAGTAGTTTGAGTTTTGGGGGGGATTTTCACCCTTTCCTCCAAAGGGATTGTTTTTTTGTTTTTTTGGTGGATTCTGCCAAAACAAGAAGCAGAAACATGAAAACCATAACTTTTTTTCCCTTTCTTTATTTTCCACGGAGAAATGAAGGACACACCAGTCATCTTCCTCACATCCCTTCAAGAAACAGAGATTCATTTGAAGGTAATCACGAGTGTGAAAATCGCTGTTATCTCCTCACTGTTGCTGTGACGGCTCTGAAGTCGACCCGGTTAATAAATATTCATACACCTTTCAGGGTCTTTGTGGCGTTGACTACCTTCCATCAGTCGGATCTGTTGTGGCACTGAGGAACACAAACGGAGGAAAAGAGTTTAAAAAAAAAATCAAAAAATCTAAGTAAATATATAAATAACGGTGACAATGAGTGAAGGGGGGGGGGGGATTTTGGAACATCAAAGGCTTCTCTATCTTTTGCGGGCGTGTAAACGTTGCGGCGCTTCGGTGAGCGGAGGAGCCGGTTTTAATGATTCGGTGGAAGATTGCCACATCGACAAGCGTCCTGTAATAAATAAAATTAACAAACATTTCTGTAGGGTCTTTTCAGGGGAAAGAGAGCCCAATGTTTTTTATTCAGATAAGTGGTCCATACGTCCCCTGCTCCCTCCTGATTAGTCTAATCCACTGAGAAGTGCGTGCAGGGTTTGGTTTTTTTTTTGATTGAGTCAGCCGTCGAGGACCCCCGAGGGGGAACCCTCCTGATAAGTGCCTTTACCTTTCACCTCCAGAACCCCACGCACGTCGCTTCGCCGTGTCCCACTCCCTCTAATCTCATTCGGCCGAGGAAGACTAGCTAACTAGATTATCATCCTCTTTACCCGGGGATTCCACGGGGCCCGGTCCGCCAGGGAGGCCCCCTCCGGCTCTGAACCAGCCAGGTAAGCGGTTTGTTCCTATATTAAAGGGTTAAAAAACCTTTATTGACTTTTCAGAACAGTAAAGCTGTGGCCATCAACAATATAACACTTTTTGGATTATATGTTCAACTAACTCAGCAAGCAGCATTTTTTGACTATAAAAGATACAAATTCTAGATTCCACGACCATCATTTTCATCACGCAGTAAGAATGAATCGGTTATTTGAAATATAAGCCTCACCTGAATTACTTCCCCATAATAAAACCACAACTATCAGGTGTATTAGCATAACCTGGGTGTCTATGGAAAGGTCAGACCTAAAATCCTTTATTTTCAGAGTCAGTAACATTGTACCTGTTACTATGTGTAAGTAATCTGCTACTATATGTGAGTTATCTGTTACTATATGTGAGTTATCTGTTACTATGTGTGAGTAATCTGTTACAATATGTGAGTTATCTGTTACTATATGTGAGTTATCTGTTACTATATGTGAGTTATCTGTTACTATGTGTGAGTAATCTGTTAGTATGTGTGAGTAATCTGTTAGTATGTGTTAGTAATCTGTTACTATGTTTGAGTAATCTGTTAGTATGTGTGAGTAATCTGTTACTATGTTTGAGTAATCTGTTACTATGTGTGAGTAATCTGTTAGTATGTGTGAGTAATCTGTTACTATATGTGAGTAATCTGTTACTATATGTGAGTTATCTGTTACTATGTGTGAGTAAACTGTTACTATGTGTGAGTAATCTGTTACTTTGTTTGAGTAATCCGTTACTATGTGTAAGTAATCCGTTAGCATGTATGGGCAATCTGTTAGTAAGTGTGAGTAATCTGTTACTATGTTTGAGTAATCTGTTACTTTGTTTGAGTAATCCGTTACTTAGTGTGAGTAATCTGTTACTTTTTGTGAGTAATCTGTGAATAAACACAACAAATACCAATATTTCGATCCTCGCCTGATTTTATTTTAGGTTTAAAGAATTCTCTCTAATTTGAATCGTTGCATCGCAGAAACGCCATGAAACACAACGATCAGTGAATTTGTTCAGAAACTCTTTATTTTTTAACTCAATATTTTTATTGAAGTCTAAAGAAAAGAAAAATAAGTGTTTTTAGCTGTATGTCTCCTACAATTCAAAAACTATTAACTTGATTTTAATCCGTCAATCAAAACTCCTGCTCACGATGAATATGACTGCGTTTGTTTTTTTTGCACTTTACAGATCCATTTAAAAAGGAATACCGAATATAAATTTGATTTTTCTGACATATATCTGCCGGTTTTATTTCCACTATTATATGAAATTAATTTAGGAATTATGCAAAGTTGAAAAAAAAAAGAAAATCCTTGAACCACCGGCAGTACTATGAGTGACCACCAGGGCTACACGAACACTCAAAGGAGCGTCCCGTCATGTTCCGCCCCTGGTGGCCTGTGGAAGTACTGCAAGTGAGCCTTCATGGTTTTTTCACAGTTCAGTTTACTTTTTGTGCCCATTATTTTAAATATTTTATCCAGTTTTAAATGATTTTATGTAACTTATATTACTTTTATTGTTGGTTTCATTCATTCTAGAAACAACAAGAGTTATAATTACTATAATTATTATTAGTTTTTTAATAAATAAAAAAAACTAATACTAATTTGTTAGTATAGTACTACCATACTAAAAAATTCTTACTTTTGTTCTGCGTTGCTGCAGACACACATTAACTCAGTCCAACCCTCCACCCACTTCTACCTCAGCACCACCCGGCCCGGTTCAGACGTCCTCAGCTTGACTGAGATTGGGATAAGAAGATTAAAAATAAAAAAAGATGATATAGAAAAGTAAGTAAATTTGAAGAAAATAAAAAGCCCACCCTATGAATAAACATATTTTTTTTAACTTAATCGAATCCTCAGAAATCTCCAACTGGACAATTATGGGATGGAAACTCCTCTTCTTGTTATTAAATGACGATGTCGTTTCATTCCTCTTATCTCCATCATGTCGTCTTACTTCACCTGTTTCTGTTGTTTCAGGCATCGTAGAAAAAATCAGTGAGGAAACGGTTCCTTTAAAGACGCTGTAAAAACATTTTTACAAAGCTGTAGCTGTGGTTTCCATAGTTTTCATAAAAACAGATCAAATGTCAACCTGTGCACGGTTACACAGTTAGTAACAAAAAAATAACAATTAATAACAGTAATGATTTGTACCTGGTGAAACTATTTCTTATGGCAAAATTCTAGCAACCACAGCTGTTATATTTATAATAGTTTACCGTAATTTATATAGATTTCTATTTTCTTACAGCGTACGATATGCTCTTGCTTGATGGTTCAAATTGGTTATTTAAGTTTTTATACCAGTACAATCTGGTTATGTAGACAGAATGACACTTTAACGGTAATCTTTTAACATCTTTATTTTGAACTGTTTTTTTCTGGGGTTTTTTTTACAGTGTGCAGGTTCACACTATATATGTTATCAATTGTAATTTACAGTAATGTTTTGCGCATGAAACCACGCTGCCGACAGAATGACCCTTTTACGGTAACGACTAGTTTGCATTAACTTGCATCATGGTTTGTTTCCGGTAATTTTACTCAAAGTTTCTTTTTTCACAGTAAAATTCTGTGTTTTCTACATTCTACAATCATTAAATTTTTAACTTTTGTTTTCTTATTTAAGATATATCATTGTTTCTGTTAACGTGAAATATGGTTTCGAATTTTAAAGTCGTCCAGTATTACAGTACTTTACTGTAAATTCTACAGTGTAATGTGTCAGGATGAGGCAATAACATGAAAGAAAACAAAAACAGGCAAAAAAGTGACGAGAAAACGGGGGAAAAAAGTTTTCAAATATAAAGAAGATCAGAAAAAGAATCATGTTTACCCCAAAAAATGTCAAATGTTTTTAGAAAAACTTTTTAGAGCGATGGTTCCTTTAAATAGGTGAATGAAGGAGGGGGAGGGGTCACGTGGTCACGTGAATTCGATGTAACTAAGGATGAGCTGATCAGGCAAAATCTTCTTTTTTTTCTTTTTTTTTTAATACAACAAATATTTAATTAAATTTATTTTAAAAAAAGCAAAAATTCTGAGGAAATAACTTTATTATTTATGAAAGTAAATAAAGTTACTTATGTGTGAGTTTTCTGTCACACGCCTGACGATAAAAACATCTTAGTCAGCATCTCCATTCCTGAATGAGACTTTTAAATTCATGTCATCATCAGTTTAGCTTTTTTATTTTTTATTTAGATTTGTGCTACTTATGATAAATAAAATCAACATTAGATGAAAAAAAATGAATAAAGATATTTTCATTCTCTACAGAGATAGTAGATCTAGTGTGAAGTTTCTATTAAGAAGCCTATTAGAAACATAAAACTTCATTTTCTACACCAGTTATTTCAAAGAATCGTAAAAAGTATTTTTAAAACTTGCATTTTTGCTTATGCTGCTGATTATTGTTTGACTTAAAGTGATTTTTCTTCCTCTGAGTTCTTCACTTTATGGCAAATATATGGGAAAAAAAATAAGAATTGATGACTCATGAGGAATCCACTGTGTGATTTGAAGAAGAAGAAGAAGAAAAAACATCTTCATCCTCATCATTTGATGTATGGGGAGTTTATGCCGCCATGCAAATCCAGAGAGCATCGCTCAAAAATGTGAGACAGAGCACAGAGACGACTGGCGTTCTGCAAATTATGACAGGGGGTTTTAATTTACGGCGGGTGTCTGAGCTGGAAGGATGCAGCGTAATAATAAATATGCATGAGGAAATCAAGCCGGCTGATAAGTGGTCACTGGTAGCAGCGGCTTCTGACACGCAAAGTCCTTTAAAAAGACTTCAAGTAAAGAGGAGAGAGCTGCATTATGGAGCAGGTCATTTTTTCCCGGTGTTGTTCATTTTTATTCTATAATTTGGGTCTTAAATAAATGAATTTGAGCTTTTAAAACTTCTATTTGGTGTAAAAGTTGCAAAATATTTCAGATTATAATGGATATTCAGATAAAATGAACATTTTTCTTGACTTATTTCAATTTATTCTGTAATTTGGGTCTTAAATAAATGAATATGAGCTGTTAAAACTCCTATTAGGTGTAAAAGTTGCAAAATATTTCAAATTATAATGGATATTCAGATAAAATGGACAGTTTTCCTTATTTATTTGATCTTTATTCTATAATTTGGGTCTTAAATAAATGAATTTGAGCTTTTAAAACTCCTATTTGGTGTAAAAGTTGCAAAATAGTTCAGATTATAATGGATATTCAGATAAAATGAACATTTTTCTTGACTTATTTCATCTGTATTCTATAATTTGGGTCTTAAATAAATGATGAAGGATCAGATAAAACTTTTCTTAGGTGCAACAAAACTCAATGACATTTTCAACAAGAGGGTCACAAATGAGAGATTACTTCATTATTAATATTATCATTATTATTATTATTATCATTATTATTATTATTATTATTATTATTTAAAAACCCACAAACATTAGTTTAAATAGTTTTCATGGCTGAAGCAGGAGTCTTCTAATTCAACCCATAAAGAAAAACAGCCTGATATCTAAAATCAACGATCTGTGATAGAAAAAAAAAAGAAATAAATGTAGAAAAGGAGAGAATTAAGAATTTAAAATGTAGAAGATTTATTGGATTTTTGCTCAAATGTTTATTTTAATTGAAAAGGGAAACAACATGATTCAAAAAGTGTCCAGGATGACATCATGTGTGCATTATTTTTTATTAAATCCTACTGAAATAAAACTCTGCAGCAACATTTAAATGATTATTTGTAAAATAAGGATTGTAATAAAGTGATTAATAGAGAATTTGTTCTGTTGGGTGAACTTCTATAAAAAAAAGAATATCAGCATGTTTGAGGGCCTGAAGAGTTTCAGGAAAGTTCAGACTTTTATTACTCTAAATAAATAAATAACAGGTTAATTAAAATGCTTCAAAATCACCAACAAGTGAAGAGTTTGTTTGTTTGTTTGTTTGTTTGTTTGTTTGTTTGTTTGTTTGTTTGTTTGTTTTTTGCAGAAAATGAATCAAGTGATGAATGTAAATCCTGCCATATCTGGATATCTGGATAAACTCCACGGGATCAGACGTGCGTGAGTGTGCGTGGTCGGTGAATACATAAATAGTGATATTAAACAGAAATGAAACAGACTTCCGGTGAAGAATAAAGTCTCGGTGTAAATCCTTCCTCCGTCTCGGCGCGGCACATTAAACAGCCGTGGCGTGATTCCCTTTTTCTCTCAGCTCATCCGCTTCCCTCCTTTCTTCTTTATCAGCTCGTTCACCATTTCATTTCTTTCAAAATGAGAATCCAGGGACCCCCAAAATATTCAAGCCCCCGCGCGCGCGCGCGCGCGCGCTCCTTCAAACAACACATCTGTGCTTTTTTTTTCTTTTTTTTTTTTACTTTTCCTCCGTCAAAATGGTATCCCAGATTCAATTTTAGATAAACTGGGATTTAGCCAGTGATGATTTTCTTCTTCTTCTTCTTCTTCTTTTTTTTTTTTTTTTTTTGGGAGACAATATTTAATATGCTGAATGAGAATCAGTTTTTTACCACCTCTACACACACGCACACACACACACGCGCGCACACGCTCATTGGTGCGCGCGCCAAATAATTTCTCAGTCCACATTTGTGTCAAATCCGGCTTCGACACGCGCCAGAATGAAAGCATCTTTGATAAGGAGACTGTATTTAAAGAACAATCGTCACTTTTTCCTCAATCAACTCTCAAAAAATCAAGTTGTTTTTTTTTTCCTCTTTTTGATTTAAAGAAAAAATAAAAATTGAACGCCCTTAATACAAAACCACCTTCTCCACTAAACTCTAATTAAACTCAATTTACTTTCTTTAATCTAGATGATTCCAGGCTAACGTTTCAAGACAATCACGTAAAAGACCCTCGGCTTTTCATTTAAAATATATATATATAATAATAATAATATTGCAATATTCCTTCTTTCATTCTCTTTTATATTTTTTTTGGGGGGGGACTTTAATAATTGCGGAGGTGGAGCGTCTCTCCTCTGCGTCCCCCCCCCTCCTCCTCTTCCTCCTCCTCCTCGTTGACTTTTATCACTAAATGAAGCATATAAATGACCTGAAAGCGGCGGCTGTCGCCTTAAATTAAATAAAATAAAGAACAATTATCCTCTCCTTTTTCTCTGTGATCTGGCGCTGAAAAGGAGTCCCGGAGAGATAAGGCAGATTGAATTCTCTCTGTTGTGCTCCAATAAAAACGTCAAAGGAGGGAAGGAGAGGAGGGAGGGGAGGGGGGGACAAAGGGGGGAGAGATTTAAAACCAACCCTATAATTTCGAATCATAATTTCCCTCCCATTATACCTCTCACGTTTATCGTCAGGGTTATTTATTCCAGGAGGAGGGAGGAGGAGGGAGGAGGAGGGAGGAGGAGGGGGGGTTGAATGTATAACCACAATCCATTTCCAGGACTGGGTGGAATAATTAAAGGTGTTGAAAAAGAAATTAAATAAAATATGTTGTTCACTATTAGCACAAAAAAATAAAATAAATAAAAAAAGATAAAAAGAAGTTTGGCACATTTAGAAAAACGAATAGCTAGAAGGCCGGTCGTATACATGTAAATCCAGAGAGATGAGCATATTACACATTTAATACATAGTTATTACATAGTTATTACACTTATTTCAACACCTTTATGGTTTGTCGTCATTTTCTTTTCTTCTTTTTTTTTTTTTTACATATAAACCTGTTAATAATTTTGATTTTTGTACCTAATAAATAATAGTAAATAATAATAATATGGGGAAATGTAACTCTAGCATTGGAAACAGCGAAAAGTCTATTTTTTATGATAGAAGAAAAACAAATAAAGCTGCTGTTTCTCCTGAAAGTCATTAAAACATTTTCTGGTTTCAGACATTTCAGGGATGCTGTAGGGGTTTGATGCAAAACTTCACATTCGGTTCAATGAAGTATCACCCTAATTTACAGCTGCAGATAAGGACTAAGTCTGTCATAAAAATCTGCCTTTCCCCCCACTGCCCTCTTCCTCCCTCCGCCTCCTTCCCTCCGCTTCCTCGCAGGATTGAATTGCACCTTGGGCAACAGTGCAGAATCGTGGATCTTTACTTCTCTCAGCATATGTTCCTGGCAGATAAGTAAACAATTTGGGATGTGGAAATTATTATTTTTTTAATTAATACGCGCGCGCGAGACCACCGAGAGTCACAAATGTCCCTCAGCGCGAGCGGCGAGGAGCTCCAATTTAAACCATTAAAATCTCAACCTGTTTGTCTGTTTTTGTGTTTTGTTTTGTTTTGTTCTGACAGCAGGAGCGATAATTCACAAGTTTACACAGGTTTAAACAGAATGACTTCATGATCACAGGGTTTTTTCCCCCCCACCTCGTCTAAAAACACGTATTTAAAGCACTAATTCCCCTGTAAGAGGAATAAAATCTCAGTTTGTTCAATTATGGGAAGCTATAATTAAGAGGAAGCCGTGATTTATGCAGACAGCTCCTCCAGGGAGGCCTCTCCTCTCCTCTCCTCTCCTCTCCTCAAACATGTGAAGATCAACCGGTTCTGGAGTCACACAAAAAAAAATTAACCTTCACCTCCCAGGCGCGCGCGCGGGCCGAACAAGTCTGGAACCGAACTGAAACACAGGAGATGAAAAAACGCGGAGGCAATTCAAGTCCTGTTGAGGAAATGATTCGAGCCGGAGAGCCTCTAGAGGAGAAAGGATCGATTGGATTGATTCTGAAGTCCATAAGCTATATTATCGATATTGATCAGCTTCAAATCAAGTTGGATTCTTATATTTAAATTGTGTAAAAAGAAAAGAAAAAGAAACATCCCAGCATAAATGGTAGGAAAAGTTTGATCATTTATAATAAAGCTTTTCTTTTTTTCTTTTTTTTGTGTGTCATCTCAAACACCCAATAACCTACAAAAACAGGAAGTTGGTAGCTTTGAAGACAGATTGTCTTTATTGGAAGTGCCTTTGTTGGACAGGTGAACAAAGAGCAGGAGGGATCAACCTTCTGGATCTACAGGATCCTTGAAATCCAGAACATGACAACTACTTTTTTTTTTTTTTCTTTCACTTTTTTTCAAATTACCATCTCAAATGATAATTACACATTTATACCTCCTTTTTTTTTTTTTCGGAATTTGATGAAAAAAAAAAAGGTTGAAAAGAAAAGAAGAAAAAAAAATGACGCGTGTCTATATTAACACTTAAACCACAGGGAGATTTAAAACCAACAAAAATAAGGCAAAATAAAACATTAAGGTGTATTTTTTTTCCTTTTTCCTCAATCTTAAATAGTTTCATGTGCCACTTGTATTTGATTATTATTATTATTCTTTCTTTTTTTTTGGGATAAATATAAACAATATGACCCGCATATAAAAATCAAGCCTAACTAGGTCCTGATTCTGACCCTATTAGAATTAACCAGTGCCAAAATGTGGACTAACCCGGGTCTATACAGGTGACGCTAATTGTGCAAGCCAAATTTCCGGAAGTTAAAAGAGGAATCTAACACAAATCAGCATTTCGGCATTGAAACGTACACAATAAATAAAGTTAAAGGCCTCCTTTTCCTCCGGCTGCCATAAAATGTTATAACATTTACATTTCTTACAGTTCACTAGGGGCATCGTCCTTTTTTTTTCCTTTTTTTGTTGTTTTTTTTTTTTTACATCACATCCTCTTCCAGGCAGGAACCTGTTGGATCTCTGGGAAAAGTTGATTATTGTTTTTTCTCTCTCTCTCTCTCTCTCTCTCTCTCTTTCTCTCTCTCTCTCTTTTGTTGCAAGTCCAAGGCATTTTAATACTGTTCGTGCCTTTTAATAGTCGCGCGCGCTCCGTCATATATTTACATGCATGAATAAAAAAAGAGGGAGTCTGAGGAGGAGGAGGAGGAGGGGAAGGGTAGGGGGGTAGGGGGGGTTCGGCCTACATGGCCGCGGCGTGTGCGGAAGAGTAAGGGTCAATCCCAGTCTTCGTCATACCTGGAAAAAGTATGTAGGCCACCGGGGGCTGTAAACTTGAGGCTGACCAGGCTGTGCAGTTACACGGAACCACGTAGCCCGGGTTTGTGGGCGACGGGTGGGTGTGGGTGTGCTGACTGTGGCACCCAAGGGTGCCGAAGGCGCCGTTCTGGTATCCCAAAGAGGACGCGTAGGGCAAAGTGCTCGTGCTCAACGTGTGCGGCATCTCCGTCATCTTCTGGATGGCGCTGGTGCTGAACTGACTCGGGTCCAGGAAGGAGTAAGGAGAGGAAGTCGGCGGCAGGAAAGCTCTGGCTTTATCCGAGGGGCCCAAAAGAGAGTCCGCGGCGGACACTTGAAGTCCCTTCAAGTGATCGGTGTCCCCGAGGTAAGGCAGCGGGAAAACGTACCTGTCCTTCTTGAGCAGGTTCTTGGGTTTGCGCCTGGGTCGGTACTTGTAGTCGGGGTGCTCCTTCATGTGCTGAGCTCTCAACCTCTTGGCCTCGTCGATGTAGGGTCTCTTCTCGGACTCCGACAGCAGCTTCCACTCCGCGCCCAGCCTCTTGCTGATCTCCGAGTTGTGCATCTTGGGATTCTCCTGAGCCATTTTCCTCCTCTGGCCCCGGGACCAGACCATGAAGGCGTTCATGGGTCTCTTGATGTGATCGGCGGGCTTTGACATCTTTTTTTTTTTTTTTGCTGTTCTCTCTCTTTTTTCTTCTTCTTCTTCTTCTTCTTTTTTAGAAAAAAAGTGCGCTTTTATTCCCAGGGAGAAAAAAAAAAAAAAAAGTTAAAATCAGAAGGAGGGGAGAAGATTCACCTGTCCAGACGCTGAAGACCTCTCATGCCCCGTCTGGGACCCCCGAACAGCAGAATGAATAAAAGAGAAAGGAATAAAAATCCAGAGCCGCGATTTGATTTTTTTTTCCCCCCGTTCGAGTCCGGACACAACTCTCTGTCAGACCTGGCAGCGCGGGGAAAGAGACACGCGAGGCGCACGCATGCACGTAAAAAAAAAAATCCTCAAAGGTGAAAGCAGCGTTCCGCAGTCAGTTTGCGGGAGTCGTGAAAGTGCGATTTTTCTCCCACTCTCTTTCTCTCTCTCTCGCTCTCTCTCTCTCCCTCTCTCTCTCTTTTGCTCTCCCTCGCCGAGGTTGGTCGTCAAGCACCTGGCTCGGAAATGAGCGGAAGAGCGTGAATACGAGCCAAAAGCGGTGAAGTTCAAAGGCTGGGCTGGTTTGGTTTCCGCACGCAATCTGACATAATCTGCAGGGCGTTCACTCACCAACCTGAGCACCCAATCAGCACCCAGACCGGCGATCACAGCACCTCCACGGAAATATCTGTACATTACAACATAAACAAAGAGCGGCGGGAGTAAAAAAATGTAGAGAGGTGTGTGTGTGTGTGTGTGTGTTTATGTGTGTGTTTGCAGGGGTTAATACGCAGGATTCCTACCTGATTCCATTTGATGTAATGAATCACAACAAACACGGACCTTCAACCTCTTTTTTCTCCACTTCAACGCAAAGAGGCGGCCATGCTGCACATTTATTACATAGTTATTACATGGTTATTACATATATGTGAACACCTTTAGGGTTTGTTTCCATATATATATTTTATATACGAGCAAACATGGACCTTCAACCTTTTTTTCCCCCCCTCCAGTTAAAACGAAGAGAGGTTACGATACTACACATTTATTACATAGTTATTACATAGTTATTACATAGTTATTACATAGTTATTACATACATGTGAACACCTTTAGACTTTGTTGTCAAATGTTTTACATAAACACTTTATAATAATAGAGTTGCTATTTCTGTCTGTATCATAATAATGATATTAAACGATAATAATAATAATAACAATAATAATAATAATATATATTTCTTATAGGGATCGTCTACAGGGCAATGAAAACATTTTGATCCGAAGTTTGTCAAATTTTACTAAACTAGCTAAAGGGCCCACCACATGCAGACCATTTTACACAGTTATTACATAGTTATTACATAGTTATTACATAAATGTGAACCCGTTAAGGTATGTCGCCACATTTTTTTACATTTGAAGCTTATAATAAATTTGTTATTTGTGCCTGGTAAATAAATAATACCAAGAATATGATAACATTAATATTAATGTCCTCCAGCTACAGACTGGTTCCAACAACCAGGCTGTGATAAGGATCTCCAACAGTGGAATGAAAACATGTCAAATCAGTACCTTCAATCCAAACTTTGTCTCTATTACTAAAAAACAAACTAGTATTATCTTTACAATAATAAAACACATACATGAGGATGATGATGGGTGGGGGACCTATGGGGAGCTGCAGCGTGTGGTGACAGAGTGACAAACAGCGAGGATCTATGACATCCACTGTGAGCGTTTAGAGGAGCATCATTGTGAGCCTGTAATTGTTGCATTAGCCCGCATCAATTTGACAGTGTGGTTTTAAAGAGGCAGGGAGCGATCGTTTTAAAATGCAAATTTCAATGAGGACCGCCGCCTAATAGCCCCCGGGCTAATGTGCTTGATATATGATTCCTTCAGCTGTGATTATTACACCAAAGGCACACACATGATTTTCCTTTTTTTATCCTTTTCTTTACCCTCTCCCTCTCACGCGCGCGTCAGAATGCTGTGATTGGAGATAGAAGCCAAATTAGAGTCAGCTCTGTTTAGTTAGTTACATTTATTTATTTATTTAACCATGTGGTCTTTATTTTAATGTTATTTAATTATATACGTTTTGTTTTTTTTCATCATTCTTATTTCAGAAATTCTAGAAGGGAACGTATAATATGCTGGAATGACAACAAAGGAAGAAAAGTATTTACTTCATCATAAGTACTAATTTTTTTTTTTAACATTACACCAAATCTCTGTTGTCATAATTATATAAATGAACCGTTAAGTCCTCTTAAACAACACTATATACACAGAAAGGAGGTCTTACAGACATATTTATTCATAGATTGATTTATTTATAATATAAACTGGCTGTTATTGTTTACAGTTTATAGTATAAATACTCTCATTTTTGTAAGCAAACCAGAAAAAAAAACACATTTTTGCTGCTCTGATGTTCCCATGTTTCACCATCATGCGTGTCTCTACCACGCTCTCTCTCTCTCTCTCTCTCTCTCTCTTTCTCTCTCTCTCTGTCTTTGTCTCTCGCTCTCTCGCTCTCTCTCTCCCCCGGCACACGCATGCGCAGATCAGGGCTCCAGCAAGAACATTTATATCATATCGGGTTTTTTTTTTGTCCAAACCTTAAACCTTAAAACTACGCTTAAAAATAGTTTTTGTTTGTTTTTGTAGAGAAACCCTCTCCAGAACTTGGTGGTCCAAAGACGGGGACGCGTCCAGAATTTTTTGGAATTTTTCTTTTTTTCCCAAACCAAGCTCGGACCTGTATTCCTTTACAAAACGAAACGTCTCCTCAAAAAAATCCGACAGCTCTGATGTCCATCGGCCACCGTCAGGTATTTTATGCATGTTCGGTCCGTGTATTTCATGGCATTTGAAGTTTTAAATGGTCTCACGCTATCTGTCTGCGAGCAGCGCTGCAGCAGGTCGACGTGCAGCGAACAGCCCAGCAGCTTAGGCTTCATTTAGAGATCAATGAAGGAGATAAGGGCAAATAATTTTAGGGGGGTTGAACCTCCTTCCTGCTCACGAGGGACAAGTCAACTATGTTTCTTATTCAGAATCGGGATTGTCTCATAAATGCACGCGTGGAAGTTCCCTCGACAATTTAACGGGATAATGAGAAATGCAATAGGTTTTAATTTGTCGGGGATTGAGATGATTATTATTATTATTATTATATATTCTTTTCCCTCCTCTCTCCCGTCGGTAGTATCTCTTCAGTTCTCTGAAATATAATCGTGACATTATAGGAGAGTGTACGGAGCTGCTATGAAATTGCAGCTTGTAAATAGATTAATGTGCTTTTAAGGAGAAATACATTTTTAAAAAATTGGTTAAATAACAGCAACAATAGAGGTAATTAATATTCTATACGTGTGTGATGGATTCCTGATTTATTTAGCTGAGATGTCAATAAGTGTTAATACATATAAAATAAAATTTAAAAAAGGAACGACTGGGTCAGAAAGTTTGATTTAATCAAGTGTGACATACTCCTCTAAAAAGAACACACACACACCTATTGGATCAAATCTCCATCCATGTCAACCCCTAAAAAGTGAGTGGGAGCGGCCCCTCGCGCGCACAGAGCCTATTAGCCAACTTGGTTCCCATGGAGCGCGCGGAGGTAAGCCCCACCACCCGCCACCGGAACTGTCCACGGTGCTGAAGCGGTAAGAGGTTTTCTCCTCTCGACTCCCACGTCCTCCCCTCAAAAATTGTTAAAACCAGGGTCGACATTTCACTGCCTTTTACTGTATTTCCACCCCGTTTAGTGACGGTTTCTGCAACAAAATACAAAAAAACAAACATCTGAGATCACTCAACTTTCATAACTTTTCTTTTTGTTTTGTTTGTTTTACTGGAAAACGGCTTTATAGTTCGACCTTTAACCTTTGAAAAAAAAAAATCTATTTAAAACCTGACTTCAGTCCAAACAGGCGACCATGTTACACATTTAATACGTAGTTATTACACAGATATTACACAGGTGTTACATATGTGTAAAGGCCTTTATTATTTGTCGACCCATTTATGCAAATGAGCAAACATGGACCTTTAACCCCTTTTTTAAAATCCAGTTGAAAACTGACTTCAATCTAGAGAGGTCACCATGCTACGCGTTTAATACATAGTTATAACACAGTTATTACACAAGTATTACACAGGTATTACAAAAGTGAAAATGGTTTGTCGCCTTATTTTTACATTTGTATGTTTTTAAGCCCAGATCTATATTTTCTATTAAAATATCATAAAAAAACAGATATAGTGTAAAACTGTTCAAAGTAATCTACTGTAAAAATAATAGCTCTACTGTAAATTTTTTTTATTTTTATAACATGTATCTGTTGTAATTATGGTATGTTCTTGCTAAGGGGTTAAAGGTTTTATACTATAAATCTAAATGTACATAAAAGCAAAATCTGTAATTCAGACAGAATAATACAGTTACTTTTACAGTAATTAATGGCTTACAGTATTTCTATGTTATTCTCAACAAAAATTTGTATTTTAGGGTCAAATTGAGAATTTTTTTTAAACAAAAAAGCGAATACTGAAGTTATCAATCCTTTATTTATTTATTTATGATAATTGCCCGTGTCTATAAAGGTGATATAATGTATTTAATGTAACAGTATTTTACTGTTACCATTTGACGAGTCTATTACCATCGTTTCCAAGGACAACTTTTACAGTGCGGGCTACAGAAATGTTTCAATCAGTCATTGAGGCGTTGGAGTCCACAGCCTATAAGACATGTTTACAGTAAGTATTCTATCCTTTCACAATAAGAGACCCAGTCTTCACGGCCAAGACTTTGTTCTCAGTTAAGACTGTGTTGCCAAGTTGTCCCTGGAAAAGGTTCAAAAAACGACTCTGTGTGCTCAAATTGTTTGCTATTATAGTCACGACGTTAGACGTAAAAGGAATTTCTTTCACGGATACAGAAATAATTCCAAAAAGCCAACGCAGTATCTGCTTAGGAGTTCAGAGGCGCATTCATGGACTCTGAGAGGCAATCAAAACAGCAATGAGCGGAATGTGAGCCGTATTTACGACGCGGGGGCATATGTTACGGGTAAAAATATACATATATATATATATATATATATATATATATATATATATATCATATCTTTGTGACACTTTCTGGGTGTTGGAAAAATCCGAGCTGAATGGAATGTGGTGAAATGACTACTCTTAAGCCCTTCTCTCTTTTATTGTGCCGCGGTGGATGGAAGCGAGGGAAATAACAAAGGTTCAAGGCATCAGGTAATCATGAAAGGATAGGGCCAATACCTCAAAGACTACTAGGTCCAACTCACACAATTATACAATACAATTAGGATTAAAGGGGCAAGAGCGATAACAGGAGATAGGGATAAATTATCACAAAAGGAAAGATGGGACTCTCTCCTGACCTTCATTAGGAGAAGAAAAAAAAAACTCATTTAGGAGCTGCTGGTCGTCTTTGCGGCGGGATCGGAGCCTTTCGCGGGAGACTGTGACGCGCTAGATAAGACGGCAATTAGAATGGGAACTGTTATGTATTAAAAAATGACATGAAAGTATATATTTTTTTAGCACTAATAAAGGTACAATAAGTAGTATTATATGCACCTATTAAATGACACATAATGTGTTTTAAATAACTGGCGTAGAAATGAATTCCAGCTGGTGAAGAAAGCAGTGGAGCATTCAGGGATGAAATAAAAATAATAAAAAAAAAAACCTTGGGAATGTTGTTTCCTTATTTCCGACACTAGGGGGAGCTTCATTTCCAAAAGTTTTCGGGCTATAATTTCTTAACCGTTGGTCCGAATTACTCCAAATTCGGTGCATATGAATCGACTTGATGAGACCTATCTTGTATACATCTTATTTTACTCACTAGGGGGCGCTCTGTTTTTTACGAAAAACACTGTTTATCGTCCATAAATAAATAACTGTTAATCCCCTTTACTCCAGATTTGGTTCATATGAATCGAATCAATGAGATTTATCTCATATATATCATATTTTACTCTAATAATTCATAATTTAGTGAGTGAAGAGGTTTTTTTTTACAGCGAGAAACACTGTTTTTCAGACATAGGCGTCATATCATGGACGCACGCAAGTATTTTACGATGCAATACTTCAACCAGGCGAGTCAGAGAATGACGTTAGGATGAGAGTTTATTTCAAAAGATGATATGTGACAATGAGAGAATTAGAAAGAGACCCAGACTCTTCAGGGGGATAATGATTGACAGGTCGCCGCCCTGTGCAGCAGCATGGTATATCTAACCCCCTTTGGAGACTGGATACTAGCGGTGGCGGCTGATGACTCTGCTGGGACTGGTCATGATGGACTTTCTTTAGGACTAGGTGGAGATGGGGAGTTTGAATGTGCAGGTTACTAGGTCAGAGCCCGGCCCACCTGTCTGTCTCCCATTTGGTGTGTAAAGTTCTGGAGGTAAAATCAAAGCAGCCAATTTTTCCGGTTCTAGAATGATGGTTCTGGTCCATCAACGGGCTTTGATCATCAGAACAACCACCTGCTGTTTGCCTACTTTACCTCTTTGGGATTCGATCCAAATGTAAAGTGCATTACAAATGAAATGTATCATTATTATTATTATTACTTACTTTGTATATTTATTTTATGCACATTCAGCAAAAAATAAAACTAAATAAAAGAGTTAAATAATGCAACATCTTTCAAAAAGCTACCGGTGGACGGCCTTGGTTCTGTAGTTTGTTCTACTTATATTTACTCTTCCATCCGTTTTATCTTCCAGGGCCTTCCTCCAGATGAGACAGTCCAGGTTGGGCCTTGAGGGCACCATCCTCTTCCTCATGTCTAGGAATCTACCATTGGGAGCAGTCAACTCTTCCTCCCATCTATGTTTCTGCTTATTGTTCCTGGTTTCCAAAAACATCTCTTCTCCCCTCAGGAGAAAAACAGGAACGTGTGACAGTTGTTTGGTGTTTGTGAGTCGGACAACAAGCTGGTCCAGAACCAGTCCAGACTGGGAGCCACGAGGCTCAGGCCCGGCTCAGACGTCGGACTTCCTCCTGCCTAAGGTCCGCTGCAGAATTTAACGGAAGCCTTGGGACTGGCTATGCAGGGGGAAATCCTGTCTCCAAAAACATCAACATCCAATCAAGCTGCCGGTCTCGGTGGACCCGCGGTCCCAGCCGACGGGACTCACAGATAACATCTCCGGTTCTGATGTCGAATTTTTGATGTGGAAATTTTATACGGCTACATCACATAGGTAGAGAACAGGATTATTTTTATACTTTTAGGTATATAAATGTATATAAATACATGTACAAATGGATCTCTTTCAATGTTTTTACCTTCTTATTTGTAAAATCTGTCACATGACTTCATCTATAGCATCAGAGAAAGAGTTTGGACAGTTTCCGACCTTCTGACGGACAAACCCTTATTTTAGTCTGTAAGATTGTGCAGCACAAGTACGAATAAATTACCTTCGCCGCTCGAAGCAAGGATTTAGCATCGACTCTGGATCCAACGCTCATTGACTGAAACTTATCTTGAGTTAGAGTCACGAATGAATCAATGAAAATAACCCAAAAACGAGATGTGAGAAGAAGAAAAAAGTCTAAAAATGAAATGAAGTTTGTTGAAGCAGGCAGAAAAAAGTAATTCTGAAACTTCCATATCCTGAAGATTTTCCTTCTCAGGAGAAAATATCGTGTTTTTGCAACTACAAATCGTACAAGCCATGAAAAATATATACTAAGAATCAAGTTTGACGTAAATAAATACACCTAAATATAAAACTGGATTGATCTCAAAAAATTCATGCGAAAATTTTTTTTCTTGATGCTAGCTGCACGTCTAAATGCTAATACTGTATATACAGAGTAACCATGAAGGGAGGTTGAGCTCACAGATTGTAAAGAGCGTCAAGTTTAAGATCTTTTAACTGTGATTCCTCATTATTTTTTTCACACGGAAAAAAATTGCTTTTTTTTTTTTTTTTGTGCGATTTTTCGCAAAAACTGTTTTTGCAAATCATTCCTTAAAGTCATAGCGCACCATTTCCGCTCAAGCTCGAAATGAGACTTAACAAGTATGGGGAAGATTAGTCGGTGTGCTTCCATGCTTTGCACATAGAACGATTGCACGATTTTTATTTTTGAGATCTAAACACATATTTTTGAGATCTTGCGATCTTTCTTTGAGATCCACTTCATGGGAAACAAAGCAGGATGATATTCACAGGCTGACAAGCTGCGGCTTTATACGAACAAAGCTGGATCATACAACAAGAAAGACCGGAGAAACAGGTATTAAATTACATAGGTAGCTCATAGCTAGGTGTGGCGGGTAAGTAGCTGCGACTCTACTCTATGAATGTTTTCTCATTCTTAAAATAGTCATACTTTCATTCTCTTGATAAGAATCATTAATAAAAATTCACTTCCAGGTGAGGTTTGATTGTCCAGTTTTTTGGAAACGATGAAGTGATTCCCCTTTGATGTACTCAAGAAAAGAAAAGAAAACAAGGAATTGATCTGTTCAATCCAAATTTCGAGGAATCGTTTAGTCATGCCTGTTTTAAAAACAGTTAAAAGAAATCTGACTCATCAAATGACTTACCTATGAAAGACTTCACACAAATTAATATGCCAAAAAAAAAACTGCGTCTTATCGTAGGGGACTTTCTCACCAGCCATGGTTAATATGGCTCCTCATTGGTGTCCCCCAGGGACCCATCCTCGGCCCCTTACTCTTTAGCATATACATGCTGCCACTGGGTCACATTATAATCTCGTTGATGTAATTATTCAAATTCTCCAACAAATGCCCAGATTTTATCGGTTTAAAAAAGTAAGTCGGTCGGTATTCAACAGTAGAAACTTCAAAACCAACCTTTATTACATTTTTAGACATTTCCCTTCGATTTAGGAGTCGCAAAGTTGGTCAGGTCATCTTTATTTACCGACATATCGCAGAGTGTTGCCAGCGTAATGTACAATCCATTCGCGAGACATGGGCCACGACGGAACCCCTGGGGTACTCTTAAGTATGACATAATCACGGTAGATCTCCTCAAGTCCATTTATGTCCAAAGTTGGACTAAATCTGACTAACTGTTACAAAGCTATGTCCGAAAAAACGAAAAAACTAAAAGAAATAGCTCCCTTTGTTGAGAAAAATATGAACTAATAGCATAAAATAGAACATATAAAAGATAAATCTTCTCGAGTCAATTCATATGCAACACATTTGGACTAAATCGGACCAACGGTTGAGAAATTATAGCCTGAAAACTTTTGGAGAAAAAGATACCTCTAGTGGCGGAATTGTACAACCAACCTTTCTCAAAATCGATCCACTTCTTCCTTGTACTGAGGTTAATGGAGATATAAAATTAGAAAATTTTATATCAAAAAGAAAAAATGTAATTATCGTGTTAACACTAAGTTACTGCGACACCGGTAATGACGATATTTATAATAAACTCGCCTTTTTCCGGGGAAAATAAGGACCGGTGTTCCACGGTTCTTCACATGTTGGGTATAAATGTGAAAGGCCATAAACACGGATGCCGACAGGGGAAAACGCACTGCAACCTTCACATGTCACATGACTGCCTGACCCGGAAGTTATGTGAATTTACCACGGCTAATGAGAATATCATGAAATGTTTGTGTTTTGTATCTGTTTTATTCACTAAATGAAGCAATAAGAAAATGCGTCCGAGAATGCATCACTTTTGAGTGTCCTTCGTAAACACTTCAGTTGTCTTGTGGCTTTTGCAGACCAATTTCTTAATTTGTTGTGTTGTGGCTTCTGCAGATCGTTTTTCTTAATGTATTGTCTTGTGGCTTTTGCGGGTAATTTTTATTAATGTGTTGTGCTGTGGCTTTTGCAAATCTTTTTTTTAAATTCGTTGTCTTGTGGCTTTTGCAAGTCATTTTTATTAATGTTTTCTTGTGACTTTTGCAGGTCGTTTTTCTTAATGTGTTGTCTTGTGGCTTTTGCTGGTCATTTTTCTTAATGTGTTGTGTTGTGGCTTTTGCAGATCTTTTTTTAAAATTTGTTCTCTTGTGGCTTTTGGAGGTAATTTTTATTAATGTTTTCTTGTGGCTTTTGCAGGTCATTTTTATTAATTTGTTGTCTTTTGGCTTTTGCAGGTCATTTTTATAAATGTTGTCTTGTGGCTTTTGCAGATCGTTTTCTTAATGTGTTGTGGCTTTTGCACATCCTTTTTCTTAATGTGTCGTGTTGCGGCTTTTGCAGATTGTTTTTCTTAATGTGTTGTGTTGTGGCTTTTGCAGGTTGTTTTTCTTAAGGTGTTGTTCTGTGGCTTTTGCAGGTTGTTTTTCTTAATGTGTGGTGGCTTTTGCAGATCGTTTTTCTTACTATGTTGCGTTTTGGCTTTTGCAGGTCATTTTTCTCAATGTTGTCTTGTAGCTTTTTTCAGATCGTTTTTCTTAATGTGTTGTGGCTTTTGCGGTTCGTTTTTTTCTTAATGTGTTGTGGCTTTTGCAGTTCGTCCGCCACCATGCATAACTTCTACCGCTCTGGAATCGGAGTCACACAGTAAAACTTCTTGAACCTTTTGGACAAAAGCAGCGGACTGACTCTGAGAGGCGGAGCGGCGTTCTATTACAGATGAATCAGTTGAATTCTAATAAGTATAGTTAAATATCTCAAAGCGAGAGAAGTGTCCGGGTGAAGAAGTTTTGAAGAGTCGGTTTCTATGACGCCCTCCCCGCTGCTTTCTCTAGCGTAAAATAAGAGGCTATAGTCCGAGGGAGAAGCCTTGAGTCGCTCATCACCTCCCATTATGACCTTCGTCTGTATCTCATCGCTGGATGTAATTCGTCGTGGCGTGCACGACGAAGCCGTGCACGCCACGGTGAGATGTGATGATGATGATGATGATGATTTTGGGGCGTTATATTGCGGTGAGGTGAATCAGACGTGAGATTTTCTGGTGGAGCAGATGTTTTCATCTGACTGCGTAAAGACGTGATAATACCCAAATCCAAAAAGTGATTTAAAGATGTGGAAGATTCCTGGATAGATTAAGTTTAACTACAGTTAAACCCAAACCTAGTCTGAAGTCAGACTAGGTTTGGGTTTAACCCGGAGCCTAACGTTAAATAATGTTTGGTTTAATTTATTTTTACAGGTCATCTCCTCTTTTACCCGTCCGTTTATTTTATACATACATGTTTGTTTTTTTTCTTGATTTTGGATTGAGTGTATATGTGTGTATGTGTGTGTACATGTATATATATATAATATTTATCTAAACTTTTCAATAAGATGTCCTATTATAACGTATGAATTCATTTTAGTCACCTTAAAACAACTGAATGCTGCAACGACTAAATTTACCCTTTGGGAATTAATAAAGTTTCTATCCATCCATCCTTCCTTCCATCCATCCATCCATCCATCCATCCATCCATGCTTCCTTCCTTCCTTCCATCCGTCCATCCATCCATCCATCCATCCATCCATCCTTCCTTCCTTCCTTCCATCCTTCAATCCATGCGTCCTTCCTTCCTTCCTTCCTTCCTTCCATCCAACCCTTCCATCCATCCATCCTTCTTTCCTCCATCCATCCATCCCCCCCCCCCCCCCCCCCCCCCCCCCCCCCCCCCCCCCCTCCCCCCCTCTCTCTCTCTCTCTCTCTCTCTCTCTCTCTCTCTCTCTCTCTCTCTCTCTCTCTCTCTCTCTCCCTATCTCAACCCAAGAATAAGTGGGGTTAGGGGGATGACGCCGGAGTGATCTTAGGATCTGAAGGGTTATTCACTCATTATGGGTCAGAACCTCCAGACCTGCTGCAGAACTCTCCTGAGGACGACGAGGAATCAGACATCACAGTATACATATTGTGTAACCCCGTCTTTTCGTTCCTCTGTTCTCTGCAGAATTTCCATCCTTTACCACAAAGTAGGGAGAAAAAAAACTTTACGGGGCAGAATAGCTCCTCTGTAGGTTTGGTCAAATCAGAACCAGAGACAAGCCATGTGTGAAATAATGAACGATAGACGCTTGAAGAACGGGGAAGTCTTTGAAGCCAGACGGACTGATGGAGAAGGAAAAAAAAAAATCACAATTCTACAAATCTGTATCAGTGAATGATTAATTAATTTCTGTTGAATGATCTGTCGGAGCCCTGCGAGATATCAGCCCCCATTTCTTTTACAGAAGATCTCATGAGATCACTAGTTCAAAAGACGGTTCAATTTAGAGCTCCCGTCTGAGACGCTCTCAGAGAGTCTGTGCCGTACGCCGGGCTTTGAAGTGTTTTAACTCTCATAATCTCACTGTTCACAGATGGAAGGAATAAATTCTCTTAATATTTCCATTATAACGGCTCTTTTTTTTTTTTTCTTTCCTCCTCTTCTTCTGGACTTCACATTATATTCACGGAACACAATGGAGTTATCAGTGTAGAACTTTGATATTTATTTGTGGTGTACATTTGCATCGCTGCGTTTTTACTGCGCATAGTTGTCGGGTTAGAAATAATCAAAATTTTGCATATTTCTGCATATTAACCCAATTATGGCTCTAAATAGGACCAACCCACTCAAGGGTTGAGTTAAACTCAGTTTGAGTTTATGCTCAGTTTGAGTTTAACTCAGCATGTCGGCTCTTGTTTTCTACGCGGAAATGGGTAAAAACGACTAAGTTGTTGAGTTAAAACAACCAGCGGGCTAAAAACAAAAGACGAAATCTGATTTATTCGACTTACATGGCCATGGGTTACTTTATTGGTATTATTAAAGATTTTATTTCATAAAGTTTTGTCAAGATTCGATGAAATAATTCATTAGCTAGCTGGGTTAGATGGCTGGCAAGATAGCTAGCAAACTAGCTAATAAAACATTTGATTATAACAGAAAACTGTTTACACACTATTTCTAGCTTGTTATGTTTCAGTCATCGCTATTTTGACATTATATCTCCCACCACACAAATTTTCCAATATTTAAGGTTAGCTAACTTGAGCTAGATTAACGTTAACTTAATGTAAAAATGACGTTGTTGTTCAGTTAAAACAACCAAAAAGTACAACCAAAAAACTACTATACTATACTATTATTAGTATAGTATATATATTATAATACTAATAATAAGCAAAAAAGGACATATGTACTAATATGTACTCTTAGAGTCAAAAACAATGTATTGTATGTATTTTATGTACAACGATGGATCTCTCCGAGTCGATTCCTCATCAACAAATTTGGACTAAATGGGATCAATGGTTGAGATATTATAGCCCGAAAAACATTTTGGGATAAAGCTCCCCCAAGTGGGGGAAATAAACAGCTGACTTGTTCCAAAATCAATCCAGTTCTTCCTCACAGTAAGGTCAAAAAGGGTATAAAATCTGAAAACGAACCGTGAAGTTATGTTTGAGTTATGGCGCCATCACAAAGGATCTGAGGCAAAGAAGCTCCCCCTAGTGAGTAAAATATGAACCATTAGAGCAAAATATGATACAAACGCGACAAATTCCCTCGATCGGATTCACGTGCAACAAATTTGGACAAAATCGGACGTCTGTGAAATTATGGCCTGAAAAGTTTTACAGATAAAGCGTCCCCTAGTGTTGAATATAAGCAACCGACTTTTTCCAAAATCAATCCAGTTCTTCCTTGTACTAGGGTCTGGGTGGGAATGAAGTTTGAAAATGAAGCATGAAATTATTTCTGCGTTATGGCGCTAACACAAACTATCTGCGGAGGCGGCGTTGTCTTTTCGGGGATACAATAAAGTTCTAGCTCTATGTGTGTGTGTGTGTGTGTGAGTGTGTGTGTGTGTGTGTGGGGAGGGGTGGGGGGGGGTCTCTGGAGCTACACCTCCATCTTATTACAGCTGGAAGGTGACTTGCTGTCAAATCGCCGGAGAATCTGCTCCGGAGCCGACAGGATATTCATTAAAGAAAGGAAAGATTGATTTCCCGCCATAATCATTTGTTCCACACCACAGTGGCGTTCGGCCCGCGTTGTGTTGACCCACGCCCTGCTCTCTCATCGCCGTCGCATTTAGGCATTCACAGGTGGACCTCGCTGTTTATCCAAGAAGCAAAGCAAAAGTTAAAAAGAGGCTCTAACCCCGGCGCAGAACTCCGGAGGGGTCGGACTGAGATTGAAATTGGTCTCTCTCTCTCTCTCTTTTCTCTCTCTCTCTCTTGAATCGAGGATCCATTGTATTACGTCAAACAAAAGGTTTTTCTTATTTTTTATCAGTGGCTCTTAATGTAGCCCCCCTCCCCTCACTCTCACGGCCACCAACTCCTTCCTCTCTCTCCCTCTCTTTTCTCATTCATTTATTCCACTGTGTGCGGAAATAGGCCGGGCAACAATTAATTTCAGAGTGAATTCAGGCAGGATCTATTACCCCTCTCTGCCTCTATTGCTCTAATGGAAATCTATTTCACTTCCCCTTTGTGTCCGATATAATTTAATGCCCATTTTATTAATGGCCTGAAATAATTACGGAAGGCTTTTGTGATTCTTGAGTATGTTTCGTTTAATTGTGTAATAAATGTCTAATCAGGGCTCCCATCTGAAGCCATTATGGCATTAAAATTAACAATTACGCCACAAATGTCTTGGTGAATGCGTCGGGGTCTATAGAAATCGTCGCAGATAACAAGACACATATAAATCATTCATGAGAAATTTTTTCTTTTTTTTTTTGTGTCGGAGAAAAAGCGGAGTGAGAGAGAGATAGGAGGATGGGAGGGAGGAAAAAGAGAAGTGGGCTGAGAAAAGAAGAAGAAGAAAGAGGCTGAGTTTTCTCTTTATGCCATTCAAAAAACCGGGGATGGCCGAGAGATAGCGCATTTTAAAACTGTGTCACCCCCCTCCAGTCGCTTTCTTCCCCTGTCTCTCTCTATCTCCCTTTAATTTGCCTTCCTCTTTATTTCTGAAGTGACAGATTTCACTTTGGGAATTCATTAACCGTTAACTCGGGCGATAAAATATCTATCAGGCCCTCTGCCCGGCTCCTTTGCTAAGCTGCGTGGCGTCTCCGGTTCATCGTTGTGGGTGACCAAAGGCAATTAAAGAAGCTTCACACTCTCTTACCCTCCCGGTGTCGCCGGCTGTGTGAGAGGAGAGGAAGGCTGCTCCACGCGGCAGCCGGAATTGTTTTTCTTCGTAGCCAAGTAGAGGAATTTCATGGTGAAGAGGAAACTCCATCTGCCGCTGAAAAACTCTCGTCACTTCCCTCGCTGTCATTTTTTCCCAGCTAATATACCACAATTGGTTTTGGTGAATCTATTTTGATAGCACCACGCTTTGGCTTTCTTTGTTCTCTATTAGCGTGATGCACAAAGGGGGGTCGCCACAGATCGCGCCCTAACCAGACTCCATCAGACTCCAGAGGCCAGGAAGTGACTTAACTGTAGAGGAATCATCTTAATGGGAGTCTTCTCTTCTAAATGTGAACGTGTTAATATGAACAACTAGAGTAAAACATGACAAATACATGTTGGATCTCCTTCAGGCGGTTCATGTGAGGTCAATTTGGACTAAATCGGACCAACGATTAGGAACTTATGTCCGAAAAACAGTTTTTTTCGTAAGAAGCCCCGCCTAGTGGATAAAAGATGAACTGAATTTAGCTCCTTAGACACAAATGACTGGATGATTGTGAAGTGACCCTCAAAATATAATATAAAATATAAGAAAAACAAGTTAGTTCTCCGAGAGGAAAAATTGATGAGGTAAATTTGGGTCGGAGTTTTCCGTAAAAAGCTCCCCTTAGTGGGTTTAATATGACGTATTAGTGTAAAATAAGATATAAACAAGATAGATATCTTGGATTTGATTAATATGCAACAAATTCGGAGTAAATTGGAGCAAGAATTGAGAAGTTATGGTCCGGAAACCTTTGTGGATTTAACCTCCCTCTAGTGGTAGGAATAGGGAAGTGACGTTTCCTCAAATCAATCCTGTTCTACCTCTCACAAAGATCTATGTGGTTATAAAACCTTATCCATGAATAGTTTTTGAGTTATCTTGTTAACATGAAAGATATCAAAGATGCGACTATTTTCTAACATAAAAAAAAAAAAACTGATGTAATGCAAATTTCTACGGTGTAGGTCATCAAAAACGAAAAATAAAATAACATGATGTCCTGGTGAACCGTCATGAGGAGGCGGACGTCCCAAATTGAACTGAAATCCCTTTCTTTCTTTTTTTACTTCATTTCTTCTGCTTTAACCAAACAAATCTTTTCCTACTCCATCATGCATCCACCATTTATGCAAATGAACCTTGGCATTTCCTCAAAAACACTTGAGCGTGATCACACCTCCAAACCTTCCTCACCCCCCCCTCTTCTTCTTCCAACCAATTTAATTCCGAGCTCCAGATTTCATGGTCAATTTTATCTCGCTCACTCTCAAAGAGTCCATCATCAATTCTTCACAACTTTTCATGTCCCCCCTTTTCTCTGCAGGTTCTCTGCGAAATTGCCTTTTCAGGTTCTTAAATAACTGTGACGGCTATAAATTCTCCGGCGACACCCCCGCCATTTGAATACGCATCCGGAACGCTGACCTCCAGCAGCAATTAGTCTTAGCCTTTGTTTGTTCCTTTACACAAATCAAACGCCGTCGTCACCTCAAACTCTTTGTTTCAGTGACGCGGCTCGACCCGCGTACGTCTACAGGTCCGCTCTCTGGTTTTAGTTCATGTTCTGGTGAAATATTTATGAGCGGGTTCACGAGATGGATCTCCTCTAGATGATTCACTGGCACCAAAATTGGACCAAATCGGACCAACGGTTGAGGAATTATGGCCGGAAAACTTTTGCGGCGTAAAGCTCCCCCTGGTGTCAAGAATGTAAGACCGACGTTTCCCAAAATCAATCCAGTTCATCCTCACACTAATGTATGTGTGGGTAGTAGAACTCCCCATATAGCCCCCAATCCCCTGCGTTGTACAAGAAATCCCCCTGATTTACATCTTTCGTCTTCAAATTTAATAGCCAGTTACGCCCTAGTGCGAGGAAGAACTGAATTGATTATAGGGACTTAGGGGTCTTACATTTTTTGATACTAGGGGGAGCTATACCTGCAAAAGTTAATCTTCCAGGACAGTCTTTGGATAGTCTATAGATTAAGGAATATACTCTAGAGAGAAAGAGAGAGAGAGAGAGAGAGAGGGAGAGAGAGAGAGAGAGAGAGAGATTGGATTCTATAAGGACGAGTTAGAGTGAATGATATGAATTTGTTTTTGTATAAGCAGTATATATATTTCAAAATGTCATGTGGAATACAAGTATATATATAAAAATATACATATAAATAATTACATATGTTTATACAGTGTAAATATATACATACATATATATCATTTATTTTATTTCGATTGTGGAAAAACAGCTGACACGTAAAAATAAAGTTTCTATTCGTTTAATCTGACTTTGTCGATGATAGAAGTGACGTAAAGCCACGCGTCCTTGTACCGGATTGATGATGGTGATGATGAAGATGGTAGTGATTCTGATGTCAGCGGAGAAAAACAAACACAAACACCTCTAAGCTTTTGTTTTTCCTACTCAAGCCAAACGCTCTTCTAGTCATCGCCGGACAAAAGTTTTCTGCCACATCAAACCTAAAGAGCAAAGAGTCGAATTCATGTTTTTCTTTCTTTCTTCTATTTCTCTGGAAAACGATTTAAAACAACAACACAAACAAACAAAAAAAAAAACGTTTTTCCTGGCAAAGCCGCTTTGTGCTCCTCTATAATGGAAGAAGTCATAAAGATAAAGGCAATATCTTTATGACACTTAGTCACACAGCCTGAGTCCCGTCCTTTGTCTCGGAAGAGACCATGGGCTATAATTGGAGACCGGTGCACATCGTCTCTCGGCTGAGAGGCTAAATGAGGGATCCCCAGACTCCAGGATTACCCTATTATTGAGAAGACGTTCGGCTAAGCCTCCGCCACTGACACATATTCCTGTTCTGTGGCCTATTCACTTTAAAATATGTCTTGTCAGGGAGGCTTACAGAAATCTACATAATCCTTTTTCATCACAATTAAAGATACCACTGAACAATAAAATTGCTTGCTCTCTGGTTTGTTTCATGTTGCTTTTTGAGAGAGGAAAAAAAAAGAAGAGGAAAAAAAGAAAAGGGGGTGTGAGGGAAACATGGCTGAGCGCGGCTGAAGGTTGCAACAGACTTAAGCCACTTTTATCTGAGGGGAGCAAAGAGCGTCAGACGTCGTCGGACCCTTAACCCTTTTCCTTTTTGTGTCGCTACCTCTTATTGGGAAATGTCGGATTGAACCTGTTGCTAATCGCGGCATGTGTACGCTAAAGTAAGAGTGCGAGGTCGGAGCCCTGGGGGACACCACTGGTAAAAAAAAAGTCCAATCAGGGCGGATTGATGGTACAATGCAGGGGGATTGGGGGCTTCTTAGGAGTTTACCCTTTCAGCCAGGGAGGACTAGTTACTTTATGTGCAGCTTAAATCCTTCTATATGATAATAACAGGCTGTAGGTGTTTAATTATAACAGACCAGCTGAGTCACGTCTGAAAAACACAGTTTTTCATTAAAAAACACGACATTTAAATAATAGCTCTCCTCGGGTCGAATCATCTGCACCAAATATCGACCAAATCGGATGAGAAATTATGGCCCCAAAACCTTTGGAGATAAAAAAATGAATCCAGTTCTTCCTCACACAAAAGTCTATGTGGTTATAAAAATTGAAAATGATTCACGACATAGTTTTTGAGTCATCTTGTTAATATTAAGGCGACAAAGTTTAGATCCGATCAGTTTGTTCTGTATTTTGTACGGCGATACGTTGGAGCCAAAACTCGACGAAATCTGTAACGTGTTTCTTTTCAGCGCTCACAAAAGTTGCGTCTTGTGGCAGCATTGCATTATGGTCTATTGAAGGTAAGGAGTTGGTGTTGGTCCATCAGATTTTTCCGACCTGAGCGAATAAAAACATCCTTGTTCTTTGACTCGGAGGTCCTGACAATCAAACACGACATCTGACACCTCCGACCTCCGACCTCTGCGGCAAAACTTTACAAACCCGACGGGGTCGCTCCATCGTTCGCAACCAGCATCTTTTAAAAGAGAGAAGCAGTGAAGTTAACAAGCGCTCACAGAGCGCCGTCTCCTGCAGGAGTGTTTGGAGCAGACATTTCAAAGGAGGAGGGCAAACATCATCTTCCTCAGAGTTTTCACTTCTGCTGCTGCTTTCATTCCTTCCATCCTCCCAGATCCCGCCCCCAGCATGAGGTCAGCCAGAGCCGAGGCGCCCAAACACCACCATCCCTGCCACAAGCCTCCAGCCTCCACCTTAAACTAAAGCTACATTACGAAATATTCCTTTATTTGTGTTCAAGACATATTGTATACTGTAAAAAAAAATCGGTATAATTTACGGTAAAATTATGGCAACCACAGCTGCTCCTATTTTACCGTAAATTATAACGATTCAAAAAAATGTTAGTTACTGTGACCATGTTAAAACACATTACGGTAAAATACTGTGGAGAAATAAAATATACTGTAAACCTGTTTATAAGGACATAGCATTAAAACAACAGTAAATTAAAATAAGTTCAGACTAATGCTTAAAATGTGTATAAATATTTAATTAACTCATATTTTAACATCTTGTTTCTGTAAACTGTGAAAATGTTGCCTTAAAATTACGGTAAAGAACAGTTTAAACGGTAACAGTGAGAGTGAAATAACTTCATAACAGTAATAACTACTTAATAACTAGTAATAACTAGTAATAACTAGTACTTGTTACTGTCAGAATACATCGAAACACAAATTTTACAGTGATAATACACATTCTGTATAAAATAACAGATTACAATTACAGAAAAATACTGTTATTAAGTTAAGTTATTTCTGTTAAATAATTATTCAGGTAAATTACAGATTTTGCAAGAACATCCCTTAAATTCTACACAAACGAGACATTAGAAAACACGGGAAATATTTGTGAAATACTGTTGTTTTCAAAGTACTCTTATGTAATCTATTGTCCTTATAAAGATGTTTGCAATAATTCAGATTTTTTTTGTGATAATTTATGTAGCCTAATTATGGCGACCACAGCTGCCGGTATTTTACCGTAAATTATATGGAATATTCTTTTTGTAGTGTACAAACTAAGAACTCAAACCCAATTCGCAATAAATGTATAAAATAAATATTTTTGAGAAATGAAATTGACCAAATGGACCCTGGGAAACTTATTTCTTGGATAATTTCTGAAATGTTTCAAATGTTGGGCATTTTTTATAGTATTTTTATAGTATTTTTCGGAGTTTATAGTATTTATTTCCTGATTTCAACATTTCTTAAATAGGTAAAATATGATACAAACAGGATGGATCACCTCGGTTTGATTCATATACAGCCCATTTCTGAAAAACCTCAGATTCATGTTTTTCGTAGAAAATTTCCCTATAAAAAAAAAGTTTTTACGTGTGTAAAATATGAGAAGTTATGGCCTGAACACTTTTGAAGATAAAACTCGCCCCAATATTAAACCGTCCTTCCTAAAATCAATCCAGTCCTTCCTCACACTAAGGTCTATGTTGACATAAAATTTGACAATGATTTAGGAAATAGTTTTTGAGTTATTTCTGGATGAAAGTGCTCAAAACTTTTGAGATAAAGCTCCAGCTAGTGTCGGAAATATACAACTTACATTCCCCAAAATCAACCCAGTACTTCCTCACACTAAGGTCTGTGTTATGGTTTGTGATGAAGCTCCAGAACCGTTCTGTGGACCCCCACATTCCATCAGTGTGGGGAAAATCTCTGTTAAGTAAGTCTGGCGGTAAGTTTTCTTCCACTGGAAAAAAAATGATGAAATCCTTAAAGCGCTACAAGTTTAAAAACAAGCAAATCAGAGTTTAGCCCCGTGGAGAGACTCAGGAAAACAAAATCGCAAAACCGCGTTAACAACACGTAGCGCCCTTTCATCAAAGGCAAAACAAATTTTGGACTGGAGCGTCGCAAGAACCCGGCGGCGCGGCGGCGGCGGCGGCGGCGGCCCCGGATGTCGGGCGTTTTGTCTGGCCGGATGAACGGCGCCGCGTCTCCGCTGCGTCCCTCCACCATGATACTCATTGTCTGTTGGCGCACGGCGCTCCGAGCCCACCGAGCCGAACCGATGACTTCTGACCTTGATAAAAAAGGAACGCCGAACCCCTACGGCCCCGTAAGCTTTGTGTTTGCGGGTCAGGGAAGGAGTTAGCTTAGCATATAATTAATGCTAAATAACCCCTGGTTGTTTGTCAACACTTTTCCCACTGCCTCTTCTTTTTTCTTTCCCCATGCCTTATAATCTTGGGAGTGCCTGCAGGCACAGCATTCCCTGATAGCATCTTAAGCCTCTTGTTCCAATACCCCGGCCTGGCAGGAACAACACTGGCCAGTCACTCATTTACAAGCAAAGATAAATGCACAGTCCTTAATCTGTTTCCAGTTAGGTCTCCGGCAACAACAGGCAGGCCGGGCCCACGCCGTTAACTCCTCCTCGGGCTTAGCTGCTCCATCAGCTGCTGCCGCCGCCGCCGCCGCCGCCTCCACTCTCACCTCTATCACCTGCCACACAGGTACACACTGATAAGCACACATACACACACACACACACACACTCACAGCTGCAGAGCTCTGGGAAAGGTCTTCTGTAATTAGGATAATATTTGAAAGCTTTTGTGCGGGTCCATTATTTCAGCGCCGCAGACACGTTTAGGATTGATGTTTCTTAAATAGCTTACTTTTATCTTCTGGACCTTTCGCCGCTGTTCTACAGTTTTAGGACGACCGGAGGTCAAACAAGATGAGTCCAGGTTCTCGCTTTAAAGTCTTTTAGTGTTCCTTTCATGTCCCGCTCAGCTGTTTTGGTTTCCTTATTGAATAATGTGACAGAACCTTTTTTATGGTACGACCCAGTGGCAGCATTTTTAAAGTATGGCGACTTCAAAACGGTACCAGTCTACATCGGAGAGCCATCTTTTGGGCGCTTGTTGGCGGTTGGCGCCCAGCTCATCGTAGCATCATCGCCACCTTATGGACGTATGGAGACCGGATCATCTGCACGTGTCAGAAAAGCCGAAACCGGGTCGGGAAAGATCACAGGTCGTGTAAAAAGGCGACGACATTCCAATTCGGAAAGGTTTGATCGGATAGGAGAAAAGTTCCCACCTACTGTCGCTCACCCAGAAGTCTCTCTCTCTCTCTGAAGTCAAACACGTACAATCAAAGCCGATCACGGGTCGGTTCTGTTAGGATAGGATACTACATTTTATATGACGGTAACGTTTCCTGCCCTTCTGCTGCTTGAAACTGATACAAACTGAAATCTCTGAAAATTACAATAGAAAAAAAATGTTCAGAATAAGTTTTTCAAAAGCGTCTTCATCAACCATGCAGGTCGCCTTTCACCTCTCACAGAGTTCTTCTTCTTTTTTTTTGCGCCGAGCATCTGAGGAGCGGAAACAGTATTAACTTCTGTAATTGAAAAAGTCTGCCAAAATGACTGCAGCCCTTTTCAACAACTGAAAATCCTGGCGTCTGGCATAAAGACAGTTAGCTCCGCTCTGTAATTCACAGGCAGGACCTCCAACGCTCACTAATTCACTCCACGAAGCCTCCGTCTGGAGGAAGGAGGCGTCGACGAGGAGCAGCTGGGCGGACGGATAAGTTCTTGTTTATCGTTATGCTGACTCGGCATTTCGCTCCCATGAATCCCCAAAACTGACAATTTCACAATTTTCTTAATATATATATATATAAATGAAACAAATGAGATACAGAATGTTAATTAGGTCTATGCTGTCTTTCATGCTGTTAAATGGATGAATGTGTTTTTATGTATTTGCATGTGTTTTTTAAACCTTTAATAGTCTCACCAATAAAATAAAAAACTCTTTTTATTTGAATTAGAATTCTATTAAATTCAAAATTGATTTCTAAGAACGGAAAGTAGCCAATTATAATTTGATTAGCTGGACACTTTTGGTAAAGTTTTTTTGGTTGTATTCAGTTATACGATTCTGTAAGTCCTCACATATTTGAATATGCAATCAGCCATGGTTTATGCTTCCTCTTCACCCGTGGTGTCCCTCAGGGCTCCATTCTTGGCACCTTACCTTTTAGCATATGCATGCTAATAGTGCATGCATATGCTAACGTGTATATGCATGTACTACGAGCTCAACCAAACAGTCAAGCAGGACATCAAAGGCTTAAGTTGCAGCATGTTTGCGCCATATAATGCCTTGTTGTTCCATTATTTAGAAAGCGTCGCACAATTACGTCTTTCCAAACGCCGACGTTTCGCCTCCTGAACCCCGGCGTCACCGGGCAGAATCACGAGGCGCCTGTTTCATTCAGCGTTAATAAAGAAGTTCTCCAGAGGCGGCAGGTTTGCTTTGATAGAGAAAGTCCAACAAAAAAAGAAAAGAAAAGTTCTATCTTTTTATTATCGTGTTTTTTTTGGGGGGTTTTCCCCTCCGCTGCTTCCCTCTGAGGCTCACACTAGAGGGAGTAGAGGAGATCAGGAAGACAAGTGGGTGATCTATCGGGGTTTTTTTTCCTTCTCCCTGAGACAGATTGTCTGGAAGGTTGCAGAGATTAGTCACATCTGGGGCTTTAAGAATGCCGCAAATTGTGGCCTTTTCTTTAACGCAGCCGATAAGGCGTTAAATGAAGGGAGGCTCCTTATCAGCCCGCTGCTCCCCCATAAATCACAATTGCCTCTTCCCCTCCTGTACCCCTGGTGGTTTCTATCTGCATCCCGGGGCTGGCAAGATCCCACCATCGCCGCCGCTACCAGCAGCACATCACACAATAATCAGACTATTTGCCTCCTAATTCACCCTCTACAGGCGGCGCATTAGAAGCATTCTTCCATTATGTTCCCCCTCCGCCCGTTTGTTCTCGCTCTGTTTGTTCTTCTCTGCCGCTCTACGTCCGTCTTTCCTTGTGTGTATTCACAAGTCTTCAAACAGGAAGGAGGGGGGGGGGGTTATTCTTCCTGCGAGTGCTATCGGGCTTTAATCCACGGCTAAAAACACTGACACTTCAGCGCCCGTTCAAACGAGTAGGGCGCAGAAACGCTCTTTTTTTTTTTTTAATGGGATATTGTTCTCCCTGTTCTCGCTTTCAAACCAGAAGGAAAAAGAGAGTGGATAGCTTTAATGGGCTTGTGTAAGCGACTCACGTTTAAGTCTTTCTTTTCTTTCTTGGGCCGGTAATTATGCGGCGCTGACAGTGATTTTTTTTATTTGTTGTGCAAGAATGACAGTTTGGAGCGAGTGAGAGAGAAATGGTGGCGTTTAGTAGTGAGGGAATAAAGAGATGTGCACCAAATTTGGATAAAAAGGTGATTTTGGAAACAAAACTTTGTTTGATGGACAAGTATTTTTTTGTGAAAAATGGAAAAAAAGATTTGGGCTCAATCAGAACGATTGAGAAATGATCAGCCCGAAACTGATTTTGGAGATAAAGCTCCCCCTAGTGGTGGAAATACAGAACCGGCCTTTCTGGAAATCAATCCACTTTTTCCTCACACGAAGGTTTATGTGTGTGAAAAACCTGAAAATGATTCATGGAAGAGTTTTTGAGTTATGGTGAAAGATCTCAAAGAAGCAGAGATACAATTATGTAGTAACATAGAACTACATTTATATTTTATATATATAGATATATATACACACACATTATACTAGACTACACACACACACACATACAGCGCTAATACACACACACATACACACACACAACACATAAAAACACGTGCACACACACCACACATACACACCACTCACACACACTCACTCACACACACACTCACACACCCTCACACACACACTCACAAAAACACACTCACACACACACTCACAAACACACACTCTCACACACCTTCACACACACTGACACACAAACACACAGCGCTAATACACACACACACACACACACACACACACAGAAAAACACACATACACATACCACACATAAATACACGTACACACACACTCACACACCCTCACACACACACACACGCACACACACTCACAAACACACACACTCACACACACTGACACTCACACCCTCACACACACACTCAGACACTCACACACCCTCACACACACACTCACACACGCACACACACTCTCGGTACTGTTCTACCCTCAGAATGTAAACGCGTCCGTCTGCTGATCGATACTAATCACAGAAATAATTACTGCAGCTCAGCATTTGCATCGATTCTGAAGGCGGTTGTTTGCATTACTGTCATATCTGATCTCAATAATCTTAAAGGACTTTTTCTTCTTGAAGTTTAAGGACCTCAGCCGTGTTGTGTAAAATGTATGAATGTCAATTCAAGGTTACAATCAATGTGCGCTGATGTATCGAGCGCCGGCTGAAGTCACTTTCATGTGAGCGCCGGCGTTTCCTCGCTCGGACCGTCTGGGGGGGGGAAACTTCAGACGAGACGGCGGGTGAATATCGATCAGCGTGTCACGTCAACAATATGCAGCAATTTCTCCAGCTGTCTCGAATAAAGAAAACAATTCAGCGACAAACGAATACGATCTTTACTTTTATATCTGCTGAGTTTCTCCACTTAAAACGTCGTAGTTTCATATTATATGGGAATGTTTTTTTCAAATTTTCACATTATCTTTAAAAAAGAGTTTCTGGCCTTAATTTCTAAACCGTTGGGCCGATTAAGTCCAAATCGAGTTCATAAGAATCGAGTCAAGGCGATCGGTCACATTAACGTCAAATTTTTCGATCGTAGTTCATAATTTAGCCACTAGGGGAAGCTTTTTTTTCAGGGGGAAAACAGTTTTTCGACCATAACTCAAAAACTATGTCATGGATTATTTTCAAATTGTAAACTTAGATAGACTTCAGTGCGATGAAGAACTATATTCATTTTGGGACATGTCAGTTGTACATTTTGGACACTAGGGGGAACTTTTCGGGCCAACTCTAGGTCTGATTTAGTTTTAAGGGATAACTCAAAAACTCTTTGATGATTTTGTTTCAAATTGTATATTTGGATAGAACATAGTGTGAGGAAGAACTGGATACATTTTCGGAATGGTCTGTTATAGATTTTCGACACTATGGGGAGTTTTATCTCCTGAAGAATTCGGGCCATAACTGTTTTAGTCCAAACATGGTGAATATAAATCGACTCAGAGAGATTAAATCACATCAACTCTAATAGCTCATATTTTACTCCATGAAACAAGCGGAACAAAGGTAGTATTTTCATTTCGCTGACAGTAGGTCTACTTCGGAAGTGTTTCGTCTTCAGGTCAATCGTCTGTGTATCCCTCCTCCTCTTCCTCCCACCTCTGTGTTTGACCAGATGTTGTATTATATCTACAATCTTCCAAACGTACGCCGTGTTTGACTTTAAAGGGCTTCTCCATCTTTAAATCCAGTGCATATATTTGTTTTCAAATGCATCGCTGTCTCCTCAAAGTGTAATTAGTCTGGGATACTCAGGAGTTGATCCCCCCCCCCCAACCCCCCACCCCACCCATACGCCGCCATTCTTAAGTATTCATGGAAGCCAGTGATCTGACAAATGGAATTTTCAGCCCGGTAGCATCTTGCATCTCAGACCTTATTCCAGCAGATAATCCTGTTTAAATATGTGGCCTGGATTCCACGGCCCAGGTGGGGAGGCGCGACTATTACACCTGGATGCTTATACATGCATTCTTATACGTGCCACGACCCCCCCCACCCCACACACACACACACACACACACACACACACACACACACACACACGCACACACACACACACGGACTCATGAAGCTAACAGCACCACATCATCTGCAAACAGCAGAAATGCAGTTCTAAGCTCCCCCAAATCCAGACCTTCTGCTCAGGCCTGGACTGCGGAAAGAATGAGGTCAAAGATACAATCGGCTGAAATGAGCTTCTGTTGAAAGGGGGTCTGGGCTCGGACTTAGAGATAAGGCGAGGAGCTCAGAGTAAAGCCACTGCTCCTTCCAGTCAAAAGGAGCCAAGTGAGTTGGCTAATCATCCGATCGGGACCCCTTCAGGTTACCTGTGTTTGGAGGTTTTTCCAGAGGAGTCCAACTGGAAGGAGAACCGGGGTCGGACCCAGAACTCTCTGGCATGGGAACGCCTCAAGATGGACGTTAGTCTGATTTAGTACAAATTTGATGGATATGAATCGACTGGAGGAGATCTATCTTTAATTCATAAATCATAATTTACTCCCTAATGGGATCGTCTGTTTTTTTTTGTTTAGTTTTTTACGAAAAACAGTGTTTATCGGACAAAAGTGGCGAACCCATTTGTTCGATCTAGTCGAAATTAGTTGAATACAAATCAAATTAAAGAGATCTATCTTGTATAAATCGTATATTATTGTAGTAGTTCACATTTTACTCACTAGGGGGAGTTCTTTTTTTTCTTTTTTTTTTACAAAAACCCATTTGATCGGGTCGTGATTTCTCAACCATATTTCTCGTATAAATCACATTTTGGACTTAACGTCGCATCTAAGTTGAAGATTTCCATCAGGTGGATTGGCTCGTACAATGCAGGGGATGGAGGGTTTTTTGGGGTAAACCACTGCTGTCTAGTTATTTTTGCGATGGAACCAGAGTTTCACAATCGGACCGTTTTGTTGTTTGGCGTTAGACCCGGCGCTTCGGCCTTGACTTTGCTCCATTCTCAGCGGACCGGGCTAATTCATCACGAGCGCCCGTCTAACTCCAAGGTCGCTGACATAACGATAAGGGGGAGGGGGAGGGGGGGGTCAGACGCCATTAAAGGCCATGCCGCGATAACACGGCGGTGCAAAGACGACCACCTTACCTTCTCGCACTGACCCTCGTGTCGCTCCGGAGCATAGGCAGCTTGCGTTTTTGTTTACTCGCCGCTCTTTGTTGTCGTGGTCCACCGGGGATTATCCTACAGGTGAACTGGCGTTTGACAGGACTTGTATGATGCAGGAGGAGGAGGAGGAGGAGGGGGAGGGGGAGGGGCGTGTGTGTTGGGAGTCACCTATTTCCTCAGGAGGAGGCCTGAGTGTCGGTCCAGAGCGTTGCGCGCCTCCTGCCCCCTCCTCCGTCTCCGTCCCCCCCCCGCGTTTCCTGGCCCGCCTGCACGCCTGACAGACAGACGGATGTTATCCGGCGCGCATCTCCAGCTCTGGGCCTCTATCACTCTCCACAAACAGCCCATCGCTCGCACACAGGCTGCCCAATTCTGCCTGCCTCTCCCTCGCTTTAGATAAGAGCCAATATCAGTGACAGAACATATTTTATGTATGAAATGTAGCTCACAACAAGCAGTCAAGCATTAGGTTTGTTTAAATAGGCGATCCTTATCGCCGCTCTCTTTCAACACGCAGTTTTCACATTGTTTTCTCTTTATTTTCCCTTCTGCACACAATTCTTTTTCTTTTTTTTTGTTATTATGCTATCTGACCCACAATTGGCTTCTTTACTTCTTTTTCTTTTTCTTTTTTCTTTTTTTGAGGAGGTTCCTGTCCGCGGGTTTGAATTTCTTGCTATTTTAATTATAGCCGGGACAGACGGCTCGAGGAATACCTCCGGTCGTTCTTCCTCCCCGAAGCCATCCGCTCGACTTTTCCGCCGGCGGATTATTTGCCAGGGATTTCTCCTGTCAGAGAAGCGACGCTGTTCCCACTACTGTTGGCTGTTCTTAGCATCAGATATTGGATGATTTCCATTTAGTGCTCAGGTTCTGCTTGTCAGTTTGTGCCCAGCATTTTTGTAATGATGGAAATAAGATCTTACATATGCCACGAGTCTGGCTGACATAATAGTTTGTTTTGTGTCGGTGTGTGTGTGTGTGTGTGTGTGTGTGAGTGTGTGTGCATGTGTGTGTGTGTTTGAGTTGGTGGAGACATCAGGGATGTAAAAAAGACATTTTGGAAATAAGATATTAATATTTTTTTCTCTTTCTATCGATTAAATAAAGCTTTTTTAAACTCTTTAATGTCCAAACAAATCAAGAATAAAACCTTTTTATATCTTTTTATATCTTTTATATAATGTCAAATCATTAGTTTAAAAAAAAAAAAAGACATAGTTTTGGTGCGGCATGTTTTGAAACGAAAAACATCCGACTTTTTTTGTATTTTTCCCATTTCACTAGTTGGTTTTATTGAGATTAGCTTAATTTTTCGGTAAAGAAAGTTTTTAGAAAAACTATTTGGCCCTTGTTAGACTTTTTAATGGATAAATAATTCTGTTTAGTACAGAAGATGATTAGGGCCACGTAAGGTAATGTGAAATTTTTTTGGGGGGGGATTCTGACTTTATTCTCATAATTGGGCCACATGATGGTTTTTTTCTTTTTGGAATTCCGAGTTTAAAGTCGTAATTTTGAGAATAAAGTCGTAATTCCACGTTTAAAGTCAGATTTCCAAGTCAAAAGTCCGAATACTGAGGATAAAGTCCGAATTTTTGAGTTTATGGTCAGGATTCTGAGAATAAAGTCACAATTCCCAAATAATTTTTCCACATAGCCATATGTGGCCCGAATCCACTTCAGCGGTTTATTCATTCCTGGCCCCTTTGACATGTGGCGTCCCCCAGGGCTCCATCCTCGGCCCCTTACTCTTTAGCATACCCGTGCTGCCACTGGGTCAGATTCTAAACGGGTTTCTGTCAGATTTAAGTATAATATAATATAGTACATATGAGTATAATAGTGAGTCATAATGAGCTCAAGCAAACATCGAGGAGGTTTAACGTGAAAAAATATTCCAAACCTTTAATTATGTTAAAAAATAATCTTCCGCACGAACACAGCGATTGGATATGCTTTTTCTTCTTTCTTTTTTTGGGGTGCATTTCACGCCTTGTTTTGCCCTGCCCCTGCAAGTCCTCTCGGGTTTTTCCCCTTTAAACCCCCCCAAAAAAAGCAATTCCACCCCCCCAACCCCCCCCCCCCACACCCACACAGAGAATAGGGGGAAACATTCAGGTCATTACCATAACAAGCTGGCGTGTTTCTGAAGATACACTTGTTCAGAATAGACAGGGGCAAGAGGAGGGGGTGAGGGGGGGGCAGGCCGGGGTGGCAACACGGGCGCCGTTTATTTCAATAACAACAGCCAGACACACGGCCTATCTAGTCCCACTTTGAATGAAACACTTGGGCTCCGATGGAGCGATAAGACGCAGATGCTAAAAAAGGAGGACGTCTAAAAAAGCCTCTCGGATACCCCCCCACACCCCCCCCACACACACACACACACACACTCCCACCCCTCAACCCCGCGAGCTCCACCCCAACGCAGAGGGAAACAGGAATAGATTAACGACTTGAGTTTGTTTATTTTTGCAATTATTTGTAGTGCAAATCGACTGAACGTTTGACGACAGAGTGATTATTGTCACATGACCTGCACTGCAGGGTTTACTGTCGGGGGAAACCGATCTTTCCCCCCCGAGGGGGGAGGAGGAGGAGGAGGGGGAGAAGTGGGTGTTGCCATGTGGAGTTCTTTAACACATAAACAGATGCTTCTTTTTTTTAAACTCAGGTAATCCTGGAGGTTAAATCTGTGCTCAACTCCACGATCTTATTTTACACAGATAAACTTCCCACCTCCATATTTCTGTCGGGGGGGGGGGGGACGATGTCCTAAATCTCAGCTCGATTTGCCGTGTTAACCGTGGCTTAGCTCTGGCGGTGGCGGCGGCGGCGGCGGCGGCGCGCTGGATGCAGGAGAGCCTGTTGAGAGTTAGTGGAGTAGTTGTAAATATGTGGTAACACTTTCAGAGGTAATCCTCCCGCACAAAGAATTGCCAGAGATTATGGACCGGTTGTCTGACAGAGAGAATCCTCCGGCACAATCAAATTCCTACGGCTGCGGAGATTTGTAGAGGGCGCAATGCCTTGCTGCTCGGCACGCCAGTCGACGCGAGGGCACGCTGTTCCCAAGATGGAGCGCTGGGGAGCAAATATAGAAGAAGAAGATGTTAAGTGAACGCAGATTGGCTAAAAGTGTAGCCGGGTGGCGGCAGGAGGACGGCGGCAGGAGGACGGCGGCAGGAGGACGGCGGCAGGAGGATGGCGCCCGACTTGCTTTTTTTTTGGCAGGAGAGCTCTTCACCACACAGCGCGGTTTGACCTGTGACTATCCTCTCCTGTTGATCCCCGTGACCTCCCTACGCCGCCCCGAGCCCGGGAGACCCGAGCGCCTCCTCCTCTTCCTCCTCCTCCTCCTCCTCCTCCCGCGAGCACGGGCGCAATCGCCCTGGCTGACACATTTTGAGTGGGGTTTAAGGAAGTGGAGTGAGGAGAGAGCGCAAGGGAGCAAGAAAACCCTGCCACCGCCGCCGCCGCCCCGAGGATGAATAGAAGATGGAAGCCGTCTCGTTTCCAAAAAATCGGCCTCTGCTCTCGACTGAACCGACGTTAAAAGTGGATAATTGAGAAGTGAAAGAGTGGGATCAGTATGACTGTGGAAGAAGGAGAAGAAGAAGTAGAAGAAGAAGCAGAGAAAAAAAATGGCGGCTTGGGCTTATGTTTAGCGCAGTTTAACTGATATTTAATATTTCCCGCTTTCTCTCCCTCTCTTCTTCTCCCTTTGTCCACGGGAGAACACTTCAAAAAGAATTCCAATAAAGTGGAAATTAAAAGGCGCGTAGATTGGGCTCCTCTAATCCCGCTATCTCTCAATAATTCAAAGTCTCTTTTATTTTCTGAATAAAAAAAGAAGCGGGAATTAATCTGGCAGTGTGAAGCCGTCCTCTCTTCTCGCTGTTTGAATAAATCCCCCCCCCCCGCTCCTACATTAGACGCGAGGAGGCCGGCTCTGGCTCCTCGCCAAGCTCTGTGTCAATTCCCTCCTGCCTCCTTCCTTTCTCTCCCAGCTCCTCTTTATTCCCTTTCTTTTGCTTTCCTGCCAGGGAGGGACCTGAGAGAGAAGCCGGGCCACCGGAGAGCCGCTATCTCCAGAACCTGCTCGGCACACGGGCCTATCACAGGCAGCTAAGACCACTTAGCTCGGGCCGCCAAAAGGCGCCCTTATGAAACTTTACCCACGTATTAGGGCGGTGTGAAGCCCCGCGATATGTTACAAAGGCTTTGTGTGAGGGGGCAGCCATTTATAGAACTTCTATAAGGCGGCGCCGGCCGTCAGGAGCGCCGCTATATTAGCCTTTAGCAGGAATAGGGAAAGGTGGGCTTTTAATCCTCTGGCGCATGGATTTGATTCTATTTTTTTTCCACTATTGCGGTAATAACTCATTTCTTCATGTGTGTTTTTTTTTTGTCTTATTTAAGATCCAGCCAGTGTTTGAGACAATCGGTCCAATCGGCAAATGGACGGCTAAGCTGAGCGGCTTTTTCACAACAAGACAAAATGATTTTTTGAAAAGTGACACCAGGAAATACATTTTTTGAAAAAGACCAAAAAAAAGAAGCTTTAAGCTCCAGGGAGGAAAGTCGGATCATCAGGGCCTTCAGACTCCTTGATGAGCTCCTCTGTCAGCCTTCAGAAGGTCCGTGGACTCTTCCTCTGGCGGCGGTGTGCCGACGACGCCGCCGCCTCCTTCCTCGCCGATAGCCGCCGTTCTGCGGCGTCCCCACAATCTAAGATCCTCGGCTGGATCCTGGATCAGCCTGGCGCCGGCTCCTCCGCGGTCGCAGATTTATAGCATCATCTTCGTCCCCTAGCCCCTTCTTTCTGCGTACGCTCCCGCCACTCAAACTCCCCACACTTGCGTTTGTTTGACCCAATACTTTCCTCAGAGACTTCCGGCTGAAAGACAAACAAAAGCCGCACACACATATTTTCCGTCCGTCTTCACAATACGCTGGGAAATATCAGTTTCCCCTCAAGGCGAAGCCTCGGACTCGTGCGGCCCGTGGAGCGACGCACACATCTCGCGCCGCCTGTCGAAAAACACTTTGATTTGTTGAGGCTGCTGCTGGAAATGAGTTTGACACGGCCGGCCGAGGGGCCAAGTCTCACGGAAACCCCGCACCCTTCTTTTTCTTCCTCTTCCCTTTTTTTTTCTTCCTTTTTTTTCTTTTCTGGCCGCTAAATTGCTCCTCACAGAAATCTCTACTTTATCAAACGATAATAAAAAAAAGTTAAAAAATATATATATATATATATATCAGGAGAAGTGAGAAATAAAGAGTAAAAGGCGTGTTTTAAAGTCGCCCCCCCCCCGAGGGCCTCAAAAAGTCATTTTCGCAGAGGTGTGTGCTATTTTTATTTATATATACCCCCTTTCGCTCTGTTACTCCATACACACTGTTTGTGGGGGGATCATTATACCAGACGGAAGGGTGGGGGTCTGAGGAGGGGGGTAAAAACCATTTGCATTAGCATCACCGTCTGACTCCAGGCACTAAGCAATGATACTTTATTCTCCACCATTCAGGGGGCCATTATCACTCCACCACCTCTGTCCCCTCTTCCAGCAGGGAGCTCACACACACACACACACACACACACACATGCAATTACACACCATTCCCATCCAGCCCTATCGCGGTTAGCATCTCCCGCAACACTGGCACAGAGGTACAGGACGGGCAAGGGAAGTGGTGGGGTGTGGGGGGGCGCATTTCCGGAGGGGGGTCCTGGCATGTAATTGTCCTGGTGAACACTCAATAGCACCTTAAACCAAGCAGGCAATCTACAAAGCTGTGCAGTGAAGGAGGGAAAGGCCCCGGGGCAACGGGGACCCTAATAGGAACTTCTTTTTTCCCAGAGATAAATGGAGAAAGTTCCTTTTTATTTATCGGTAGCTGCTGTTTGGGACTGAGGCTATCAAAGCGCAGCAGTGCTATTTATCCCGCCGAAAAGGATTCGTCCGACACAGGGCTGAGGGCGAAAGAGGGGAAAGAGAAGGCTAAGGAGGAGGATGAGGAGGGGAGAGAGGAGGAGGGGGGGCAACCACTGGAAATTGGCAGAAACAGAAGGTCAAACTGTTTATCTTTTTTTTTTTTATTCCCATGTCTCTCCCTTCTCCTTCATTCTTCTCCAGCTGTCCTCTCTCTCTCTCTCTCTCTCTCTCTCCGTTTACCTGTTGTGGTGGAGATACACCGTTTGGGCGCCGTCGCCGAGGCGAGACCATTCATTGTTCTCGGCAGGGTTAAACCATCATGATGAACATAAGGCGGGTTCAAAATCCATTTTCATATTGAGGAACGAGCGAGAGGCGGGGTCAAACTCAGATGCGATCTATTCAAATGTCCCGGATCCTTCCATCGGAGAAAACGTCACGCCGTCGCGTATCAGCTGTTCGATCCGATGGCAGAGGTCAGATTCCTGCTGACTGGACAGAAAGAAAGATGAAGATGCTTCTCAGTTATTTCTGGATGTCATTTCCTTGACTCGTACTAGTAAGGATATTTATTTGGTGTCATTGATGCAATCCAACTGGCTAAGTTCTTTTTTATTAAACAAGCAAAAAAAAAAAAAAAAAAAATTATAATAAAACATTAAAAAAAATAATAATAATTTATTATAAAATAAAATTAATTTTAAAATTTAAAAAAAAAATTATAAAATAAAATAAAAAAAAAAAATAAAAAAAAGATTAAATCAATAAATAATTATAATGATCATAATTCATGAAATAAATAAAGTAGGAAAAAAAATAATAAAAAATGAAAAAATATATATATATTAATAACTAATAAATAAATTAGAAAAATGGAAAATTTGTTTTCTTGGCATATTTTACTCTCAAATGTATTCATTTAATATCTTCCTCATCTAAATTTACCATAAAAATGATTACTTATAAATGTAATTACTTCATGATGAAGTCAATTTCTGGTAAAACATGTTTTTAGAAAACTATTCGATCCTTATTATACTTTTCATAATTTTTTTTTTGGTATCAAGTTACATAATTCAATTTAATAAATCCTCAATTGTTCCAATATGCCCAAATAAAAAAACTTACTTAACAAATAAGAGTTAATGCCTCCTCTGTGGTGTCCCCCAGGGCTCCATCCTCGGCCCCTTACTCTTTAGCATACACGTGATAATACCAGGTCATATGAACTCATTTCCCCCCCCGGGGGATCAATCGAGTTTTTCTGATTCTGCTTATAAAAAAAAGGTTCAGTCCCATTTTTCAATAAGAAACAGCGACTAAACATTAAAGGGTTACAATGAAGAAACACAAGAAACATGCTAATACCTGTGTTAGCTTATCAAACGCGAGAAGGAGGGCCCCTCCAACATCCCTCACCTGATTCATTAGAACAACAGCCAGTGAAATGTCACGCACACACGAGTGCTTGTCCTCTCCGTGTCCTGTGCGTCACCCGGAGAACAGCTCGGCGCTGATAAAGCATTCATTTCGCCACGGATGAGTGAGCGTTGTTCAATAAGCGGCTCTCCACGTGTCGGCTGTCACCACCCTCGACATACATCCTGCAGAGCGAAGCAGCCGCCAGAGTCGACACACTCACACACATGAAGGTGAAAATCTGTGGGTTCTGGTTGTTTTGGCTTTTTTAACCCCTCCAATATTTAAAGTGAGCTCTTTTCAAACACGCTCAGATGTGGTTAATCGTGTGACGATGGCTCATGTCATAACATGTGATTAACCCATGTGACCTTTCCAGACGTCAGTCATGTGTTTTTTCTCATCAAAGATGCAACATGGCCAATAATTATGTTTGTGTTACCTTAAGAGATGCTTACAGGTGGAAATCCGATGTGAATTTGCCTTTCCTGAAAACTTATGGTTTTTCAGGTATTTGTGCACATGTGGTTTGGGAAATGTGTTTTTTGAACATACAGGTTTTTTGCATGTAGTTTTGCACGTGAGTTTTTAGGCATGAATTTTTCTAACACATGTGGGGTTTAAACATGTATTTTTGCACATGTGGGTTTTTTCGCATTTATTTTTGCACATTTGGGTTACAGACATTTATTTTTGCACATGTGAGTTTTAGACATGTATTTTTGCACATGTGAGTTTTAGACATCTATTTTTGCACATGGGGGTTTCTTCGAGGAAGAACTGGATTGATTTTGTGAAAGGTCAGTTACATATTTCAGCCACTAGGGAGAATTGTATCTCCAGAAATCCCATTTTTTGGCTCCTAATTTCTCAACCATAGGTGCGATTTAGTCCTCATCTAAATCAACTTGAGAAGATGTATTTTGTATATATATCACATTTTACTCTAGTAGATCATATTTTACTCCCAAGGTAGAGCTTATTATGAAGAAACCCAACTGTTTTTAGGACATAGCTTCAGAACCGTTGGTCCGATAGACTCCAGATTTGGTGCAAATGCATCGACTTGAGGAGTTATGTCCTTTTTTTTCTCTTTTTTTCCTTTTTTTCCTTTTTTTTTTTTTACAAAAAACACAGTTTTTATGAGACAACTTCACGTTTAATTTGAGATTTCCATCTTCGGGGATATACCATTTCTGTCGGGGACGACAGCGTAGCCGTAATTATAATCTATGATTAACTGTCCATCACAAATGTCTGATTTTGAGGAGTTTCATTTGACTTCTGTCACAGAACTGAATTGGACTGGATGGATCTTACACCTTCTATATAATGTTAAATACTTACTGAATAAGAGAATGAACCATCTGACAGGTGGATGCCATTCACGTGAAAACATAATAATGAGTAAATTACTGCTGGTCAGGTGTCCTGACTCCTGCCATGAACGGGTCAAACAGAATTAACGGCAGTGACGGATGGCCTAATCAACCTCAGATGAAAAAACGGTCCGACTCATTTACATCGGTTTCATCTGCAGGAAGTGTCCCGGCTGAAAGAGCTCGGCTGGTCGGCGGCTCACTTTGAAGCCCACAAGGTTTAGGAGGTGAAGGAGGACCGGGCGAACCGCACACTGGTGATGAATGACTCCACTGATCCATTAATGTCTATTTCAGTCCAATAATCCAAGTGGGAATGCCCACATCAAAGCCTGGCGCCTTCCTTTGAGGAATTCCCCTTCATACTTGGACATGCAAATGAGCCCGGCCTCCTCCAGGCCCCCACACCTGATTGAGGCGTGCGATGCCATTGCCAACGACGCGCCATGGGAATTACATACCAAGGGATGGCATCCAATTGGACCAAACTCTCCCTAAGCAATTTGCTTTGGTTTTTATTGGCTGCCAGACCCAGACGTGGCAACGCTTCCTTTATTTCCCGGCCATGTCGCAAAGATTTCTGGCTGGACCTCGCTTGGAATCCATGTTGAGGCTGAGAGAGGAGGAAAAGAGGGATTTGGTTCTTACAAAAGGATAGAGCTCGGATCTGTGTCGGTGTCTGAGCTCATTCAGGTTTTGGGGATGTTGTCACTTGTTGCCTGAGCTTACGACGAGATGTTCTCGATTCTCTTCCTGTCGCTGATCCGATTTGGCCAAAAACGCTTGTCACCGCTCCGAGTCGAAGCTGCCAAACAAGTTTCCTCTTCCAGGAAGAAAAGAGCCTCACGCCATCATCTCACGCTAAAAACTACGACACCAGGGATCGGGTTCGATTTTGGCTTTGAGAAGAAAAATGATGAAGAACATAAGATGTTTTTTGATATTATAACCAGCCCCCACCTCCGACAATAACAGCGGGTATTAAACCGAGCTGTGACAAAGTATTGGATCCCCCCTCCTGATTCCCTCTTTTGAAATAAAACTGAACTACACTAAAAATGTATCACCAAAGTCTTCATCAAAGTCAACCTGATTGGTTTTAAATTATGATTTTTATTATTTATGGAGATAAAAAGGCCGAAATCAACCGGTGTGACAAACTATTGACGCCCCCCCCGGACCTTAACAGTACAACCAAACCCGTCTGACAGCTGGAGACCCGTCTCTGACATCACTGTACTGGTATTTTGGCCCACTCTTCTTCTGCAGAACCGCTTCGTTGCAGCCTCACTGAACTCTGACCTTTAACCTGATTGACTTCTTGAATGAGGAAGACCACCTCTGTGAAGGTTGTTCCTTGTGTGTCTCACTGTGGATCTGTGGAGTCCCAGAACCCTAGAAACAGCTTTGGAACTCTTCCAAGACTAGGTGGGTTTACATCGGACACTTTACTCTTTATATCCAAATGAAACTTTTTCCGAATCTTTTCCGCCCCGATGTTTTCGCGCATCCACTCATCTGATCGGAAACAGTTTTCTGACACGCGCAGACGATCCACAGTCCACACAAAAATCCACTCAGGAAGAACTGAGGAAGAACGGAGGAAGAACCGAGGAAGAACTGAAGAAGAACTGAGGAAGAAATGAGGAAGAACTGAGGAAGAACTGATGAAGACAGGTCAAAAACTTTCCCACATTTCTGTCCACCTAACCGGTAATAAAAATAGAAAATGATCTTTTAAGGAGGTAAGAATTCTGTGTGACCGGACCGGAAGCTCCTAAAAACTTCTGCTGAGTTGGACTTTCCAGGACAGAGAAGGTTCTGGTGGGACTTTCTGCTGGACTCCAGAAAGAAGAAGGTCATCCAACTCCCTGAACACCGCAGTGACACCACAAGGACCCGAGGCAGGAATAAAAGATATTTCAGTGAGGAAGGGGGGGGATTTGAGTCCATGTAGATGGAGGGGTGGGGGGGGCAGAAAACGGGTCAGTGGCTGTGGTGGACCCGGTGGATCCGGCCCACCTTTATTTTCAACAGAACAGAACAGGGGGTCCCTCCACTTCAGGGTCACAGAGTGGGCTTCTCTCCCCTTGTAGATAATCAGATAGAAAAATGGGCGAACGGCGCCGTCCCTTTTTTTGGGAGAACCCTTCAAAATGTTGGGGGGGGGGGAATAACAGCCGGGCTTTTGTGTCGCCAACAAAGTAGACGGAAGAAGCACAACAGGAGCTTTTTGTGCCATCATCACGGGAATAATGTTCAGCGCTCCGACGACAGGGAGGCAACAATGTGTGAAAGAGTCTCTCCTTCAGATCCCAACGATCGGCTTCTCCGTGGCTTTTATTCAATTTATGGAAAGATTCTATAAAGATGAAGGTGAAAAAAAGACATTCCTACCGAAGGAGCGGGATATCATTTTGTTTTTGCTTTGTTTAATAAGAAAAATTAAATGTTTTTACTCATACTTTATGTTAAATAGTCATTATTATTTCCATTTAAGGTTTTATATGATTCATATTTTTATTTATTCATATTTTTAGATGTTTGTTTGTCACTTTGTTATCGTAAGAATTTGTAAGTAGAAATTTTTTCATCTGACCATTAGAAATGTATTATATACTGAAATACTGTATGATTATTTATTATTATTATTATTATTATTATTATTATTATTATTATTATTATTATTATTTCCTTGGTGCTTTTCATCAACATATCCACAAATCAAAATGTCATGATTTTAATTATTATTAGGAAGTCATTATTATTTATTATTATTATAATTATTCATATAATGATAACATATTTTTCGAGAAACTGACTTAACTTTAAAAAAAAAAGAAGAAAAGGCGTTAAAGCCGATTTAGCACAAACAATTATTTTAAGCTGTCAAAACTCATTTATAATTAGCTAAATATAAATAAATATATCAAATAAATAGGAAGGAAATCATTTTAATTTAACTTAAAATTAAGGGTTAAAAAATAAATATAGTAAAGGCCAACACATTTACATTTTACAGTGTAGTGAAGCAGAAGTTTATATGGTATAAAAATATAGGTGTATTTAATAAAGTTAAGTGCATATCTTGAATAAAAACATATAGTTGTGTTACAATCCTTTTACATCTTTCAGTCTGGATTTATTTATTATATATTTGAATATTTTGGGCTTCACAAATATCATTTTCCCTTTTGCAGAATTCTGATTGATCTGGAGTCAAATGAAGCCAGAAGAATGTGGAATGGACCACGGAATAAAACTAAAGTTTATTGTAGGGATATTTCACAAGTGTCCATTTTTAGTCGGATTCAGCCTCCAAACATCGTTTTGTGGCCCAAAAATTTTTTTTTTTAAAAAGCCCTTCTCTCCTCTTCCAGCAGCAGGATTCCCCACGTCTGGCAGATTTGTGCCTTTCTTCTGCTCCTTTCATACAGCGGAGAATGCCGCTGAAAGGCAAGGGCAGGCTTCCTCGCTGCCCCGGGACCGGTCCAAATTGTAATCCTATTCCTCTGTTTATCAAAACGAGGGCGAGAGCAGAGAGAGAGGGAGGCATTGAGCTGACAGCTTGATTGTGATGCTCCTGTCTGATAACTCAGCTAACCTTATCCATCTATTTCACCTCAACCTTGCAGCCATGTCCCCCAACCCCCGTCCACCTGCTTCATCCTGTGAGAGCCAACCACACACACACACACACACACACACACACACACACACACACACAAATAATCACTGCACACCTCTGACCCCTTTATCGAGTGTCGGTGTTAATCCTCATCTCTCTGCTCAATGCGGAGCACAATCACAGAGACCCGCAGGACCTGCAGTTAGCGCCGTGGTTAAGTAGCCCACGGTGAAGAAGACTGTGATAAAGGTGCCACAAAGGGTCAGTAGCTGCTAGGAGCGCGGACCCGGCCCCTTTTTCCGGCCGTGGCCTTGAGACGGGGACAAAGACGCGAGCTGTGGAGGACATGCGGTGTGATAGAAGGATTGAAGAGGAGGAGGAGGACAAAGAGGGAGTGTGGACGGCCAGGGTTAGGATAATGGACCGGAAGGAAGGTGTGAGCGTGAAAGCTACCGCCGCTAACTTCTTCAGCAAACTTCTCCACCGCTGGGCGTGTGGAGGAAAGAGGCGCCAAGGTCTGCGACTGTAAGAAAACTCCACATCCGAACAAAACGGGAGTCGGAAATGAAGAGAAATACGGATAACATTCTGTAAAACAGGACAGATGTCCTTAAGTCAGTTCATGTGACGCAACTCGACTGATGGTTGGGAAGTAACGGACGAGAAAATGTGTTTACTTCAAAAATGAGTAGAATGTGAAATATTAAAGTGAAATAATAAACAAACGTAGAACATGTGTAAGGTCATATGACCAAATATGGACATAATGGGACATAAGGTTGTGAAGAAACTTTCAGAATTCTTTTTGTTTTTGCATAATAGCTCCCCCTAGTGAGTATGATATGAATATTACACTGAAATATATAGAAACGTAGAAAACGTGTAAGGTCATGTGACCAAATTTGAACATAATTGGACACTAAGTTGGGAAGAAACTTTCAAAACCTTTTTTTTTCCGGCAAATAGCTCCCCCTAGTGTGAGAACTATACAAGCAACCTTTCCCAAAATCAATCCATTTCTTCCTCACATCAAGCTCTATGTGCGTCTAAAATTTGAACATGACCCATGAAATAATTTTTGACTTTGAGTATTTTTCCTGAACTCAGTAATAAAAACAAAACAGTGTGAATTCATAGAAGCTAAATTTAGAACTGGACTTTCTAAAAAAATCTCCCCCTAGTGAGTAAAATATGAACTACTCTAAACGTAGAAAATGTGTAGATTCATATGACCAAATATGGACATAATGGGACATGAGATTGGAAAGAAACTTTGAAAAATCTTCTTTGTTTTTATAATATAAATACCATATTTTTTTGCATCTTTTTTTTCTGTAGAAATTATGGGATGCTGTTGCTAAATGGTTAATGTTGATTATTCATATTTTCATACCAGTTAGATCCGTTAATTATAAAGAGTAATACTTTTATAGTATTTGATTTTCTTGTGAAATTGTGGCATTGTTCCTTTAATCGAAACAAAAGTTTGTATTTTCACAGTAAAATTCTGTTTTCCACATATTTGTTCCAGAATTTACATTAAACAGCTTGATATTATATCTGTTTTTAACAGAAATTTACGTTTTTACGTTAAAATTCTGGGAACCACAGCTGCCGGTATTTCACCGTAAATTTTATGCTTCTTTTTTTTATTTTTATTTTTTAAAGTGTATGTCATAAATCCGCTCTATTTTATTCAACATCGTGTGAACATTAAGAAACCAGGACTAAAACTAGAACTTCCGCTTAGGACTGAACCAAGAAACCTGAACAAGCGCATGAACGCAGCCCTAAGCCCCTCCCACTTCTGCAGTAAAGGTTGGAATCCCAAACGGTGACTTGAACTATGCACATCCATCAGGCTGGCAGCTGCCAGGCGTCGGCTTAAGTTAAACGATGTTTTGCAATTAATATAATTTAATTACTGTTTAATGAAAAATGACATAATTCCCGTTGAATGAAAGCGTCTGCTGGGGGGGGTTTTCGCGCTGATGGACTGTGCAGCGTTGATAAGTAACATATTCAAATCGGAGCCATTTGCGGGTTTTATGTTAACATCCGGCGACGCTGATTCAGCAAATTAATCAAGCGTGGGCGCAGGTAGTTTTTTAATGGCGCTCTCCGATGTTCGCCAAACATTTATCTTCTCTGCTCAAGCCGCCGTCGCCCGCTCCGACGATTGTCCTTGGGACACCCATGTGACACACAGCGCCTGGCCGACGCGGCGTGGTGTAGTCCAAACACACACACACACACACACACACACACACTCCAGACAGCTTCAGTGTCAGAGATAAATGACGGCTGACACCGTGGCCTGGAGAAACAGGCTGACTGAGCAGCAGCCAGATGAAGATACTTCCCACAAAGCTTCCCTGAGCCAAACAAGTGGTGTCCCTGGGAAAACCCGGACGCGGTTCTCCTGTAGCCGGAGGGCCAGGTGTCACTCAAAACATCCTCCAAACAAGCACTCTGAAAGCTGGCGAACTTTATCAGCCAGACACAAAACTTGTAGATTGACAACTTAATGGCAGGATGTCCTCAGTCCAAATCACAGATCCTGATAAAGACGTGGAAAACCTGCCGCCGTCAGTCAAAAACAAAACAGGAACAAGGCCTGTGACAGAAAAACACCTCATCTCCTGCGTTGCACAAGGAATCCCTCTCAAATTAGATGTGAGGCTCCCCCTAGTGAGTAAAATGGGAACTATTTTAGTAAAATACGATATTATAACAAAAATAAATCACAATTTGAGAAATTATGGCCCAAAATCTTCTTGACATAAAGTTCCCCCTACTCTCACAAATATAAACCTGACCTTTCCCAAAATGAATCCAGTTCTTCCTCGCACAGAGGCATAGTATTTGAAAGCTATCCATAAAATATTGTCCGACTTATCGCATTAACATGAACGGCGATGATTCCATAATGTCCCCGACCCTTTTTTTGGGGGGGGACATAAACATTTTTCCCATGAATAGAGTCGTCACCCCACGTCTGCGATATTCATGAATATTTCTGACACCTAATTGTCCCGCCTTTGATTCATCTGTTGACAAAGAGCGATGCGAGTTCACGTCCATGCAGAGGACTTTTAATGTGAAGCCTGTCTTTTGTGGCGAGAAAACAATAGCCGCCGTAGCTCAGGGGCTTCTCCGTGCTGTGGGAGCCCCCCGACGCCGACAGGAAGGGAAAAACCCGACACAATGTTCAGAGACCTATCCCCTTCAGGACGATTGGATCAGTCAGTCAGAGGGGCCCCTCTACGGGCCCCGGGGGGGTCAAGGGCCACGCCACTCAGACAAGACACAACAGAGGCCCTGTGTCTGATTGTCTCAGAATGCGGCGGAGGAGGCGTGTTGTTTGAGCTTTTATCGCACAATGAGGTGAGACACAATGACATAAAAATACAAAAAAACTAAACGAGATGAAAACCAGAAAAGAAAAAGTGCCTCGAGTGACTCCTTTTTTTCCCAAAATATCTCTGCCGTGGGGAGGGGGGGGGAGAAAAGTGAGGGGATAAAGAAGAAAAAAGGAAAAACAGGCCGTTTACAACTTTAAAGAGAAAGACGCTGTGGAGCAAACGGGGAGAAAATATTTACTCAGGGAATTAGTTCGGGATCATTGTGTGCGTGAGGGGCTTTAGTTCCGTGGCTCCATTTCAAGGCCCAAGTGGCTCAACTGGAGCCCCCTCCAGGGCAGGCCTAATTATCACAGGGCCAGGGCCATTAAAATGCTTAACTAACCTCGTTTCTCCAAAACGCACAGATTAACGCCAGCCTCCAGCAAAGTGTCGGGAATAACCCCGCTGCCTAATACCCTCTTTGATTTTTTTTTTTTTTCTTCCTCCAGTGTGGAGAAGCGAGGCGAGGCGAGGCGAGGCGAGGCGAGGCGGAGGACTGGAGCGGTAAGAGTTGTGGATGGATAAGGATGCTCAAAGATCCGGACCCCTTCGGTCAATCCCTTCGCCGGAAACCGCCGCACGGGTTTGCAGGAGGCCCACGAGGAGCTGCAGGTAGTACTGAGGGAGGTGATGGCGTGTCTGTCTGTGGGTGTTAATGAAGCTCCCCTCATGAGAAACTATTTTAGAACCCTTTAATGTCCTCCTTTGATGTCCTCACCCAGAAGAAATGGAAATTATAGAAAAATTTATATTATTATTATTAATTTTTTTTGAGTTTTTTTTTGCTTTGGGACAGTTATTAAGATAAGATAAGATAAGATTAGATAAGATAAGATAAGATAAGATTAGATAAGATAAGATAAGATAAGATAAGATAAGATGAAGGGTTACAGCAGCAAGAGCATGTTATTAATTTATTATCTTCAAAAATAATTGGAGGAGACAGATAATCAAATAAAATGTATCATTATTATAATGTTGGTTGATTTTTGCACATATTTATGTATAAAGTGTTTATAAAGATAATCTTTTTGGTCAAACATGTTTTTAAACAGTTGAACAATCGTGAAATTTGGTATTCTATGCTGTCGTCGCTGACCGCAAGGGTATATCCCCCGAAAGACCCCCACTCCCCTGTGTTGTACAAGCAACCCCCCTTGTTTTCAAGTGTTTTTAGTGAAAAATATGAACTATCATAGTAAAATATCATATATACAAAATACATTCACTCGCACCAAATTCTGGCTCGATCGGACCAACAGTCAGGAAGTTACGTCTGCAAAACTTCTTTTTTTTTCATAACAGCTGCCCCTAGAGTTAAATGATGAACTATTACAGTAAAATATGTAGTTGATTCAGATGCACCAAATCTGGAAGAAATTGGAACAACAGTTGCGAAAAAACTTTGGATATAACGCTCCCCCTAGTGGCGGAAATTATGAACGACCTTTGCTAAACCAATCCAGTTCTTCCTCTCACTAAGGTCTTTAGTTGTACGAAATTTGAGAAAGATCCATGCAACTGTTTTTGGGTTATCGCAGTAACAAGAAGGATCAGAGGCGCCGGCGCCGCCACGACGGTTCCATTACATCCCCGACATTTTGAGGGACACAATTAGATTATCTCAACCTTTTTGTTAAAACAACTGTTTAGTGAGACTTTAATATGACACAGAAAATATATCTTTCTCCCCAGCCACGATTGATGGCCCCCTTTGACCCCTGGTGTCCCCCAGGGCTCCGTCCTTGGCCCCGTACTCTTCAGCATATACAAGCTGCCACTGGGTCGGATTATAAAAAGGTTGAGTCGCATCTTTCAATAAGAAATAGAGACTCAGAATGTGCTCCAGCAAACATCTGAGAAGGACATTAAAGGGTTAAGCCCCTCCTCACCTGGGGGGGGATCACAGGCCGGAGACGGATGTCCTCCAGCGCCACACATCATACTGGTATTTCATGACGTGCAAGGACAGCACCCAGCAGCCTTTGCTCAATATAATGAAATCAGATAAACAAGGTTTATAAAAGCTCTTTAAAATCTCCCGATCTCCACTTTGATACTCTTATGGCGCCCGTTCCCCTGCCACAGTGAGAAGACCGATCGCCCGGGGGTTAAGGCGGGATCTGGAGCCCTAAATTCTGCTCCAGCGACCAGAACCGGACAGAGCCCCGAGAAAATATGTCATTTCATGTGTCGATATTTTACGTTACACCAGAATAAAAACATAAAAAAAAAATTAAAAATCAGTTAAAAACAACAACAAACAGATGTTCTTTGTAATAAGTTTAAAGAAATCAGCAAATGGAAAAAGGGAATTTTGTCCACTTCTTGAAATAAGGCATATTTTATTCTAACGGTTCATGTTTTATTCATTAGGAGCAGAATTTTGGACAAAAAATAATATATATTTCAGACATAACTTCTTCACTTCTGGTCCGATTTAGTTCAAGTTTACCTCAAATGAAACGCCTTCATAGAAATAGTCAGGTTGAGTCAACATGGGATCTGATCCTAGAGCAGACTGCTGACTTCATGGAAACAGTTCCGTTGAGTCACTCTGGATTGCTTGTACAACGCAGGGGATAGGGGGCTTTTCATGGAAACACCTTTGCTGTTGGGAACGACAGCAGAGGCGTAGTTAATTCTATGACATCATAGCACCGCAGGGTGGCGCACCACCTTGAGAGGGGAGGTTCTAAAAGACTGAATTTAAACATCTTCTACACATTTGCACAATATTGTGACAGCCGGGATGTTTTTTATTCTTTTTACAGCATTTCATTCACAGTTGAATTACGGCCCTTTGAAGAAGGCGGGATGAAGATAAAAGCCCGTATTATGAGGGCCCACTCTTCCTCACTCCCAGTAAATGTGAGTATTAACTCCAAACAATTCCGCTCAGCTGACCGTATAAAAAGTCGGCGCATGTATCGAGCAGGAAGCAGCGCCGTTCTTACGCGGCCTGTTTAGAAGGAATATAATTATTCCAGGAAATAAGACCCTCGCGGACGCCGATCAGGTTTTTTTAGAACTGCTCTGAATGGATTTGTTGTGCCACCCACCCGCTCTTTCAGGCGCTGAGCAGACGTGAAAGAAGAGTCTGATGGCATCATCGCGGTCTTTGTGCGATCATTGCTTCATTTCAACGACCGTCTCAGAATCTGTGCAGGATTCTCTTCTTTTTTTTCAAAAATATGTTTAAACCTTTTAACGTCCTCAACAAGAAAAAAAAAAAACACAACTGTATGAAAATGTATTTGTATATAAATATACCACAAAATGACAAATCATTTGGTCAAACATAAAAAAAAAATTTTCTTTTAAATCTGACATAAAATTATTTCATGATTGAAAATTTTTTATTTCGTTTCGCATTTGTAATCAGGCTAGCTAAACATTTTGGTGATACATGTTTTTTTCTCTCTCTCGCTTTTTCAACTCTTTGACCCCTTGTTGCCCTTTTTCTGTTTAGTAAGTCCTCACATATGTCCAAAAAAATCCCCCGTATTGAAAAGGACTTTCTCCATAGCCACGATAAATGCCTCCTCCTTCGTCTTCCCTTTGACCCGGGGTCCGCCTCAGGGTTCCGTCCTTGGCCCCCTTACTCTTCGGCAGATACAATGCCGCCACTGGGCCATACTATAAATAGGGTTAAGTCACATTTTTCAATATGAAATAGAGACTCAGAATGATATCAACCGAAGAATTGAGCGGGAAATCAGACGGTTTTGATGTCAGCACCAAGAAAGAAAAAAAAACATAATAAATTTTTTTTGCCATATTTCATTTTTTTTATTCATTAATTTGATATATTAGACACTAAATGTACTTTTGTCTGTTCAAGAAGGTTTTTAAACATTGGTAAAAAAAACTATTCTTGGAAAATTTGATTTAGATTAGCGCAACCTTTTGGAAACACGCGTTTATAGAAAGTTATTTGACCCTTCTTAGACGTTTCTGTTGTATCAATTATACATATTTCTGTTTAGTAAGTCCTCCTATGCTTTAATACGCCCTTCTTATCAAATAGGATTCTCAATAGCACTGGCTAATTCCTCCTCCTTGGTGTCCTCTTTGATATACGGTGTCCCCCAAGGCGCCGTCCTCGGCCCCTTACTATTCAGCATATACATGCTGCAACTGGGTCAGGTTATAAACAGGAAATAGTGACTCAGAAATGTGGTCAACCAAACAGCTGAGCAGGAAAGTAAAGGGTTAAAACAAATTGTTTTGTTTTGTTTTTTTATCTTGGGAAAAGCAAATTAAACTCAAATCCGATCTGGATGACCGATCCGACCGACACATGCCGGGGCAGCGCTTTAGAACCCTTCGCTCTAATCCACATTGTTTTACAAATATGTGAATGTGGTGAATGTGTGACTTATTTCCATTCGTTGTTTTATTAAAATGATTGAATATTATCAATAAACAGCACAACCTGCTTTTAAAAGGGAGCCTGCCAATTTCTAAAGCCTTCAACCGCTTTGGCGTTTAAATCCGCATTCTCTCATAAATGTGTTTTTTTTTTTACCCGTTCTCCTCGGAGGAACCGGTTTACCTCGACATTTTTTTATATTTTATCACCGCTTATATCACACTGTTGATTATTCTATCGCTGCGATTTATATGTTGGGCTGCAGCCGCCGAGAAAACAGACGGTCCCAGAAAAAAATAACGCTTCTGATAATAAGGAAGAAGATATAATGTCTAAAATCTCAGGACTAACTAGTAAAACTGGCTGCTAAATACAAGATTTATCTACTCACACAAGTGAAATCTCACCAACGTCACTCATGGTCTAATATCGCTTTGCATTCTGGGAAATGTTTCATGCATTTCAATGGTGAAAATTCTTGTTATAAAACACTTAAAAGGTTTAAATGTGAAAACGAGAAAAATTCTATTTCCAGTAGAAAAAGCAGTTTATGTTTTTAGGACTTCCTGGTGAAATCCTTGCTATAAAATGGTTTAAATTATATGCCTTCATTTATTTAATTTTTTTTAAGTTTAAACGGTTTTGTATTATTAATTGGTTGGTTAAAGTCGTTTAGCATTTTTGTGCATTTCAGCACAGACGAAGGAGTTAACTGTAATCAGGATAATGGTACCAACAACCTCACTCATGGTCTAATATCGCTAGGCATTCTGGGAAAAGCTCCATTCATTTCAAGATGTGCGATAATTGTCCAGGTGCAAATGTACATTAGTTGTCCAGGTGCAGATGTACATAAGTAGTCCAGGTGCAGAAGTGCAATAGTAGTCCAGGTGCAGATGTCCGATATTTGTCCAGGTGCAGATGTGCATTATTTGTCCAGGTGCAGATGTATAATATTTGTCCAGGTGCAGATGTATAATATTTGTCCAGGTGCAGATGTACATAGTAGTCCAGGTGCAGATGTACATTAGTAGTCTAGGTGCAGATGTACATAGTAGTCCAGGTGCAGATGTACATTAGTAGTCTAGGTGCAGATGTACATAGTAGTCCAGGTGCAGATGTACATAGTAGTCCAGGTGCAGATGTACATTAGTAGTCCAGGTGCAGATGTACATAGTAGTCCAGGTGCAGATGTATAATATTTGTCCAGGTGCAGATGTACATAGTAGTCCAGGTGCAGATGTACATAGTAGTCCAGGTGCAGATGTACATTAGTAGTCCAGGTCCAGATGTGCAATAGCTGTCCAGGTGCAGATGTATAATATTTGTCCAGGTGCAGATGTATAATATTTGTCCAGGTGCAGATGTATAATATTTGTCCAGGTGCAGATGTATAATATTTGTCCAGGTGCAGATGTGCTACAGCTGTAGAGTTTGAATGACAGTATTCCCGTCTGAGATGCTGTTGAGTAAAAGCATAAAGCTGCATATAAATGAAATAATCAAGTAACGTACAAGAACTTCAAATCAGAACAAAAGTGTGGTGCTTGAGTGAACAGTACTCAGTCACTATCCACCACTGATTTAGTGAAATGAGTATAAAAAGCTCTTAAAAAGTCTGAATGTGACTGAGGCTAAAAAAAAAAGAAAAAAAGAAGAAGAAAATACAATTAAATTTGCCTGATTTAAAAAAAAGGCAGAAGCGTCGCTAATTATTTTCAGTTATTCCACAAATAATCCCGTTGACTCGAGAAAAAAGGGGGGTGGAAAAGCAGCAATAAATAAATAAAACCCAGCAGTACATAGAGAGTGAGTTGAATGCGGTGTCCTGGGAGATGTAGTGCAAAGAGGCGATAATGGCTAAGCTAGCTTATAACATCTTTGTTTTCACTGAGCACTTTGCCGCCGTCTCTGGGGGCCGCTGGAGGATTTTTTTTTTGCCAAAGCTGTTCATCTCAAGGTCCACACTCTGAGAGCGATGAAGAAGGCCCGTCTGCGCCTCCTCTATCAGCGCATCAGGATCCAGCACTTGCTAACGGCGCCGGTGCCTGAGGAGGCCACTCACGTCCGGGGACCGTCCCCACGGAAACCTCACGCCGGCGCATGCAACACCTGGGGAAAGCTGAAGGGAGAAACAATGAAGCCAAAAAGATTTGTCTTTTTTTTTTAGGAGATTAGTTCCACATTTAAAGGCCGTGAACGGCGCGCCGCATTCTTGGATCCTATTCTGCACCGACAACATTCGCCGCTAAGGCGCTGAGAAGTCATTGTGATTTCTTACACCCGCGGCAAATTTATTGTTGTTTCTCAGAATTCCATTCTGCCCGACGGTTTTTTGACACAAATAAATGACTTTGGGACCTTGAAGGTTTAATTTGAAATAGCACCACGTCCTGCAGTCAAGACGGAGGAGTGAAACAATCGCTTTCCAGCGGGTCCTCGGACATGGCGGAGGAGAAGTCCGGTACAATATTTATCTCCCGTCCCCCTGGAGGTGTGGCGCGCTCCTCACATTCATCCACGTCTCCGTCCAGAAGAATGAAAGCGTTGACCCCCCCCCCAAAAAAAAGAAGAAGTCCTTTTCATTACGGCAACATGGATCATTTATCTCGAGTTTGCTCCATCACATGTCATCGATTACAAGAGGAAGAGGAGGAGCAGCGTTCAGGTCTCATGTAGGAAGGTCCAACATGGCTACTAATCATCTGAAACGTGAGAGAGGACCGTTTTGGTTCTTCACAGGGTTCCAGACGCTGGAGGGACGCGAGGTGAGGGATTACAGGAATGAAATAAAGCGCTGAATCATGTCTTTAATTAATGTTTATAAACCAGAAATGGAGATGTTATGGAATTTGCATTAATGCAGCAGATGCTTCGTGTTCATACCTACAAAGACCTTAGTGCGAGGAAGAACTGGTTTGATTTTGGGAAAGGTCAGTTGCATCTTTTTTGCCAGAAGGGGGCGCTTTATCTCCCAAATCAAAGTTTCCGGGGCCATAATTTCTCAACCTGATTATGTCTGTTTATGATTCAAATTTCATTCATTCATTCATTCATTCATTCAATTTGGATCATAATCAGTCTGATTATGTTCAAATTTGGTGCTTGTGAATCGACTCGAGGAGATCTGTCTTGTTTCTGGGTAGTATTCGACTTCTTTAGGCTGATAGGGAACTTGACAACCTCGCTATAAGCTATCGATAGCATGTTCCTTTAAATCCAAGTAATATCAAAACACACCACTCTGAAGAATATTGAGAAAAAATCAACTGAAAAGTAACGTTTAATCGCTGTCTGAACCAACGACCGGCATCTGAGGCCTTCCTCAGTCGTGGCCAACTCTCCCATGTGAGAGCGGCTAGAGTGAAGGGATCAGCTGTCTGTCTCAGCCTGCTTAGTATTCTGCCCATGAAAATGGTTTAAACCTCATCCTCCATCTATCAATCTACCAAAAGATATGAGATAACTTTTTTTTTTCTTCTTCTCAACGGATGATATTAAGTGCCTCCTATTATCTCAGTAGGTCTGTATCATATTAGAATCTGCAATCGCGGGTCACAAAGTATGCGGCGCTCTTGTCTCGGCCGGGGCTGCAGAATTACTTTCCTGCACACAATGGCTGAATGGGTGGAGGCTTTGTCATTTAAACTGCATAAAGAGGCCAGAAATTGATTTTTATTGTAGATCTTCATATCTAATAAAGCTCTGAGGATCCCTTTTCTTCATTGTCTGAATGGCCGGTGAATGCTTTCAATCTTCCTCTCTGTTTCGTGCATAAAAGTGGGAGCTGGAATGATAGGGGATGAATGAGAAGGGGGGGGGAAGGCGCCCCCTCTTTTTCTCTCCTTGGAAAGTAGACCTGGGGAGGGCAGGAGAGGTGAAGGAGCACGGGGTAATTGAAAAGTGAAATGTTTTTTGTTGTTGTTTTTTTTCCCCTCCTTCCTCCTTTGGAAAGAATGCGTCTTTTTCAAAGGGAGAACAGAACCGGGACTCGGTCGTGCCAGAGAAATCCCGTCAGGAGGGTCCGCAGCACAGACAAAGTTATCAACCCTCTCTCAACAGAGCTGGGAATGAAAGAGAAGAGGACATTTTCTCCTTACTGCAGTTTACAATAATAATTTCTGCTGGTTACACCGACGATTCGGCGTATTTTGAAAACGCTAGCCTCTATTACGGTTTTATTTCATGTGCAAAATGTGGCAATAAAAGAGAGAAAGAATCAATGCTTCAGTCTCAGGGTCTCGTCCATCCAGGAGTTCTACAGATTTTCTATAAAAAACATTCTTCTGGTTTCTTTAAACAGCATTTAAATAAACTGTATAAACTGAATGAATGTTGATTTAAAACACTGACTGAAAATTTTCAGTAGAAAATACGGTAAAAATGTTTTTTGAAAATGACCGTCTTTTACCCCTTTTTTTTTTGTTATTTTAGATAAAGATAATAATAATTTTTTGCAAGAGCATACCGCTGTTTCTACAGCGCTACAAATAATGTTTACGCTACAAATACACTATATATTTTAAATAATGCTAATTTCAAGTTAAATTTAAAAGTCTCTAATTCACTGCCCTTTAATTATGTACTGTCATTTTTAAACTATAAACAGGTTGACATTAGATCAATTTTTATTTTACTGTAATTTCTTGTACGTAGTCACAGTATTAGCCGAAGCTGCCGTTATTTTAACTTTAAATTTTACAGTTTTTTGTTTTTTTTTACAGTGCAGCTACAAATGTTTCATCATCACGTCAAGAGTTCAAAGATGTAGTAGTCTTTGATGAACTGTTCTTAAAAACATAGTCTTGTGAGAGCTAGTGAAGTACGAATAATTACAGTAAAATATGATAAATCCAAGTTGGACCTCTTTGAGGCGGGTCATGTGACGTAAAGTGGTTTCAATCGGATCAACAGTTAGAAAGTTACGTCTGAAAAACTAAATCAGACCAACGATTGAGAAAAGATTGCCCGAAAACAGATTTCCGAGATAAAGCTCCCCCTGGTGGTGTAAGTAAGGAACTGACATTTCCCAGAATCCGTCCAGTTTTTCTTCACACTAAAAATTTGAAAATGATCCATGAAATGGTTTTTGAGTTATGGCGTCCCACGAAGAATCTGCGGCGGCTGCGGCGATTGCGGCGGCTGCGGCGGCTGCGGCAGCTGCGGCGGCTGCGGCGGCTGCGGCGGCGATAGACATTGTGATGATTAATTCTAGAATATCCCTGACTTTCTGAGGATGTAATTACAGACATCAATACTTTAAATAACTAATAAAAGGACCATTTTGGGGCTTTTGGTACTTGGTTTCATTATTCCCCTATAATAACCGACCCGTGCAGACGGGACATACTGAAAGTATCAAAGTTCGGTAGATCAGCTCCGTACGTGATGAGTCGGTTCATCGTCCCGGACTGTCTGGAGACAGAGAAACACCAGAGTCCAGGTCTCAAGCAGGAAGGTCTGAGTCATCATCTGATAGGTGGAGAGTTCATTATTCTCTCAAAGAAGTGAAAGTGCGAGGAGAGAGTTCACAACGTCCAATCGTTCTTATTTCCTGCTGTGTAGTCCGGACGATGCTCATCAGCGACCAGCCTCCATTATAAGATAATGAAACACAGAATCAAGACAGGAGTGTAATTACTCCAGGAGCACACAAGGATTAGTTGCATTGCACACACAAAAAAAAAATGGAATTTCATGTTTGACTCGCTTGAGCAAATCCGTAAGTGTTGAAACAAAAAGCTGCCCCCTGGTGGCCGGATATCATTATCATCCAGCTCATCAGAATGCAGGAGAGAGGAGAAATCAACGCTAGCTGTTGTTGACGAGAGTTTATTTTCCCAAACAGAACAGGAACCTGTCAAATTAATGAGTCTGCCTGTAAGAAATGCAATAATTAAAATAAAAATGCCCTGATCGGAACATAATTTGAATGAAAAATGAAAGACGCCGGAGCCTCTGTTCATTTTCGGCGCCGCTCTAAACAAATCATTCACCGCTCGCTTGTTTGAACTAAATGTTATGCAAATGCAAACCTCACCTAAGTCACTCCTCCCTCCTTCTTTTTCCTGTTTTTTTTTTTTTGGTTTTGAGGTGATTGCAAACATGTAAACAAAATTTGTTTTCACGCATTTGAATATGATTAATTATCGGGGAGTAATCCAGCCGCACTCGTAAAGACTTTTCAGACCAGATTAGGGAATTTCAAAGTGACAAGCATGATAGATGGCAGCGTTCTGTAAGTCGCAGATTAAAGGTCACAGCCACGAAACGGCAGAACTCGCGAGGCATCTTTTTTAAGTTGATGCAGATGCAATCAAAGCTGCGAAGGCAAATAGAGGAGCGCCTCAAACAGGCAAAGATGATTACGGAACTGGTATCTGCACACAGCTAGACATATGGCAGCTCCTAATGCCCCATAACACTAGGGGCTGGGTTTAATCAAACTTCACCAATTAAAAAACACAAATGATATGCAAACATCTGAAAGTCTGAGGAGGAAACGAAGAGGATTGTTATTAATGATACAGAAGGAATCCGGCGCCGCTAATTCTCTCAATGTTTCCACTTTGCTGCTCTCCTCTCTGCAGATAAGACTGATCGTCGACACGTTTACCAAGAACTGCTGGAGTAAACATGCCGGCGGAACAATGGCCCCGCGTTCGGAACGAGGCCCCCTACAGCAAGGGTAAATCCTAGGGAGGCCATCCGTCCGGTGCTCTTATTTTGAAGGATCGCAGTGGAAGTTACGAGGCTGGTATGCAGGCGTTGTGCATGAATTCTTAACTGTTGAAATGAATTCCCCGCTGTGCGAATCTTAAACCAATTCTATGACATTTCAAAGGGAAAATAAAACTTTGTAAGCCACGTTCTAGTCTATCATATGTTCTATGTTGGGTCTTTGGGTCTTCAGGGCTTCTGATCGCCCGATTGGCAGGAGAGTTCGCTAATGGAGCTGTCGGCGGCACATTGCATCGCGATAAATTGCATGATGCATGAAGAAACAACCGGCGTCCAGCACATCGTCATCAAGTTGTTTTTCGCAATCTCAGTTGTTAAAAATCTCTGTTTAGGAGTGGACTTAACCTGAAGAGGCTGTGAGGTCAAAGGTCAAAGTTGCGGTCAAAGCTCTACCAAGGCTGGAGGAGTGGCAGGCAAAGGCTGGGAGGTCAAGACACCAGGTAACTGGGCCACAAGGACACATCAAGGTTATCAAATAGTCAGAAAGCATGTATGAAGGGTTTTTAGATGCTAAGCCGCAGATATATCTATCAGATTGGTGGTTTGATGATCTGGAGAATTGTGGAGATAGCAAACAGGCTTAAATACTGCCAGGCTTACCTGCAGAGGGAGAGGAGGGGTGGTGAAGACCAGCCTACGCCATCAGGTGCTGCCACACAAACACACATCCAAGGGAGGGGGAGGAGAGGAGGATAGGAGGAGAGGAGGAGAAACCCCTCAAGTCATGTTGACCCCCTCACCACGCGTCCAAATGGTTAGCGAGTGTATGGTGTGTATTCTTTGGGGAAAAAATGTTTTTAATGTGTTCTTGAGAAGAAGAAAAAAAAGCCTGAGGCTAAACTGGTCGATTACTAAGTTTTCGTTTTCCAATAAAAAAAAAATCTATATTAGTCAATTTGACCCAAACACAACATAAGGACTGAATTTATCTTAAATAAACACATGTGACAGTTTATTCCGACATTCTAACAAAACTACATTAAACCAGGAGGGGATATAAAAAAAAACATGCTATAGCATCTTTGACATGACGCTGTATCTCAAAGAGATATCGCATTTATCTCAAATAACTGTCATTCCTAAATAATAAACTACTAGAAAAAACGACCATCACATTTACTCAGACCACCTACAAGAAAGCAAACGATACCATAGGATGTGAGCAACACAATCAGGCTTCAAAGGGGTTTGCTCATAGACTCCAGCCAAGCTGCTGGGCATAAACATATGTGCCCAAAGGCACATTGGCAGCACTAGACCACTGAAGTCCACTGGAGGCCAGTGCTGAAAGCCTAGGATGCCCAGTCATATTTCTACAAGAAGCTTTAATTTGTTTTGCTGAAAATGACGACAATCGCACAGGATATAATAATAAATAATAATAATACATTTAATTTATAATGCACTTTACATTTGGATCAAATCTCAAAGTGCTAATCGGACTGAACCACCTTCCTCATATGCGATACTGAGGTAATGCCCTGGTGATCACAAAAAGATACATTTTCCATAAATAATGGCGGGTAAATATTGATAAATTAATAAGAAAATCAATTCTAGAAAGAGTTTCAGTGTTGATGAGCACGCCGCTATTACCTGCTTAAAAAGTTCTTTAAGAGCGAAGCCTACGATGTCAATTCTGACAACAAAACTATATCCCCGAAAAAGTCCCCTAACCCCTGCATTGTACAAGCAATCCCCCTGATTGTGTTTTTCATAGAAAAAAACTCCCCCTAGTGAGTAAAATATGAAGATAGATCTCATATTTTACTGGACAACCAGTTGAGAAGTTATGGCCGAAAAACAATTCAGTTCTTCCTCGCATTTCGGTCTATGTGGGTATAAAATTTGAAAATGATCCATGAAATACTTTTTAAAATTATGCCCAGAAAACATTATTATTATTATTATTATTATTATATTTTTCATTAAAAAAAAAAAGAAAAGTAAAAAGTGTTCCTGCACTGATCTGCATACAAGGTTGCAGAAGAAAAAAAAGAAGCAGCGCCCCCATATGGATGGAGGAGAAATTGTTCTAATTTGAATTGAACCATCTGTCCTTTGGAATGTGTAAATGGCGCCGGTAGTCTGTGTGATTAGAGTTAATTCAAGGTGAACAAGTTTAAGCGGAGGTAAGGAAGCAGAGAGAGGTTAGAATGAAGCAGATAGCCCCCCCCCTCTCCATTTCTCCTCATACCTTATTTTTACCTCCGTGACTTTGCAACATTCCAATAAAGATTTAAACAGGAGTCGATCTTCCTCCTCCTTCAGGGGAGAGCGCTCCCTGCCAGAAAGCGTGTCAGCGTGGAGTCATGGGTATTTGTGAGGAATCTGGATCCCTTAATGACATGCGACTTGATTCAGGTGTCTGCCTGCATATCTGCACTGATGTCAGTATTACTCCACCTGCACACACACTCACACACACACACTCTCACACACACACACACACAGTATGGCGCTCAATCATCCCTCCCTGAATGAGCAGTGTTGTTATTCCATCAGCTGCTACAGTGTGCACACAAACCAAATCCATTTCACATCCCGCAATGCTTCCTATAAAATATAAACTCACAGTCTGTGGCTTTTACGGTCACACGGGTTCGGTGAATGTCTGGAAAATATATTACATCTTGATCAAATCTGTCTGAAATATTTTTTGGCTTTCTCTGTGGAACCCGTGGAGTAATGTGCTTCATTTTTATTTCACCTAAAATCTGTTTCTGTTCAAAGATCTTTTTTTTCCCCCGTGTGTAGGAATATTTAATATAATTTATATTGTACCTTTCTTTGTTGGGAGCTTTTATTTTGTTAACGGTGATTTTACTTCCCGACTGGCGACGGGCTATGACGTCACTTCCGGTGTATAGGAGAGGTAAGATTATGCTAGTGCTCATGCTAAACGTTTGTGGAACTACGGGGAAAAACGCTATAAAATGCACAGAGTTTACGTTTTATAGGTTAAAAAGTCTGTTATATTTGTCATAAGAACGGTATTTAGTTTATTTTTTATTGTGTATAGCACTTTTTTTGCACATGCTAAATTAGAGAACTCATGCTAGGCTAACGGAGAACTGTCCCTTTCCTTTCTAAAGATGTCAATGTTAAAACCAAGAGTATTTAAAGTCGGTTGTACTTAAGGTATTATATTTTACACAGGTGTGTGAGCTCCCTCTTCTTTATTTTTAACTTTCAAAGAGATATATAACAGTGTTTTATTGTTCAAATTTCCTATCTTTAAATTACATATTCATTTACATAATAAATTGATTAACAGATACCCATGGGAAGGGATATATATATATATATATATATATATATATATATATATATACACTTATTTTCTCTGAAATGTAATTGTAACTATGTAGTCACAATGTGATATATATTGTTTTAATTAATTGATAAAAATATATAATTGCAAACATATTCGGTCAGGTTGCTGCTAGTTCTGCTGAAGAGAGGTAGCGCTCATGCTAACACATAATAAAATATTGACTAACATGCTAAAATATTGCAAAAAATGTTTAAAAAAAATCCAAATCACTTACTTTTAGACGTTATTAATGTCGTAAGAACAGTGTTTATTTTATTTTTGTTTATAGCACTTTTATTTCAATTGCTAATTTTCATCATGCTAGGCTAGTGGAGTACAGTTATCGGTTTTTCGTAACTGTTCTTTTCCCCTCTAAAGGTGTGCATGTTTAAAATTAAGAGAATATAAAGGTGGCTATACTAAAGTTATTTTTATGTTTGCACAGGTATGTGAGCCTCCTCTTTTTTATTCAAAATGTCAAAAAGATTATATTTACAGATGTACTGTATATACACCTGTTTTATGTTCAAGTTCAAATAATATAAAAATGACTACTGATGGTAGGGGATAAATACTTTTTCTTTTTTTTTTAAATCTAATAGTAACCATGTGATCACCGTGTGATATATTTAGTTTTATGGAATGAATATGATTAATGATAGAAGACATCATATCAGTTCGCTGCCGGCATTTTAAACTAAGTCTTGTAAAGTTGGCTGAACTAAAGTTTTTCTGTTTTACGCAGAATCAAATACCCTCAGCTGACATGAGAGCGGACGTCCCTTTCTCCCGTCCCGACGATCACGACCGACACAAATGCCGATATTCATCGCAGGAGGGTAAGTCTACATCTGCACAAAGAAAATAATTTAAATGACCAAATCAGTTCGACCTCATTTCTACATTTCTTTCGATTTTTTTATTTTATTTACTTTTCTCTCCTATCATGTCATTGCTTTGCATGACTGAACTCGTCCTCAGCGACTTACTGTAAGCTTTAATGTACGTGAACATCGCCAAGTAAATCATAATATTTTCACCCTAAGCCCCCCAACCCAGGCAAAAGGTGAACCTGCCACTTGTCCATTACAGACATGACACGGGTCTCCCCCCTCTCGGTCCCTCAGGAGGAGGTAGGGATGAGGGGGTGGAGGACAGATGAGGGGGGGGCTTTGAGAGGATTCTTTATGCAGCTCTGTGTATTGCTTTCATGTTGTCCAGCCGGTAACTAAGTTGGCTTGCCCGGGGGCGATGGCTAATTCACACCCTCAGATCACGAGCATGAAATGAGAGAGCAGGCAGCGCTAAAGCCCTGAGGTTAATGATAGCAGCCTGGCACCGCACGCACCCGACACCCCGCCATATAAATCTGGCCAAATGGTTTCATTTTAGATGATCCTCAGAATCTCCTGCACACACTTAAGTGAGGGGAGGAAGCTCAGCCGGGCCCATCGGAGATAGTGGGTCTGATTCCAGCGATGGTGACGGAATGAATGAGAGCAGCCAGACTCCTGAAGCTGCCTTCTTACTTCCTGGAGTAAGAAAAACATGCTTATGCTTTGTAATTCAAGCTGCATGAACGAAACACATCAGGCAGCCCACACACACACACACACACAAACACACCGTCACACACACACGCACACAACATTTTTCTCTGGAGATCAGCAAAATAAAGAAATATATATTAAAGGAAGAATAAAACTGTGAAGGACTTAAAAAAAATATTCCCCCCCCCCTCAGTCGAACAAGCGTGTGGCTGAATCCCCCCCGCACACCCTGCCTTTCCCCACCAGCACCACCCTTTCTCCCCAAAACCCCTCTTTAAAGTTATTTCAAATTTCCCAGCAAGGCTTTAAGAAATCTGTTTGTTTGAGGGCAGCATTAGATGTGACCAGCGTTTTATTGTGACATAAAACCGCATTTCTTCCTCGGCAGATTAAAAATAAAATCGGTTAATAAGAAAAGCTGTCAGCAGCAGAAAATGGCTGACATAATCCGTTTATCCTCCAAGCAATGAAGATATTGGTCCTTGGGAGTCTATCTTTCCTCTTATGTTATTTCTCGCCCAAAACATTATCTTCTATGCATTCAGATGGATTAAGAAGTCATATGGGAGATAGAAAGAAAATGACAAAAATATAAAAAAATATATATATAACATTCCTTTTTTTTCCCGCATCTGCAGCAACATTCACAGGAGGGGGGGGAACGCGTACCATCCTGTGTTAAGATAATGAATAAATAAAACGAAGAGGAGAGGAGGAAGAGGGAGCAGGTCAGGAGTGGATATCCTGGAGTGAGATGGGGGAGATTAGAGAGGGGGTCACTGGAGCAAAAGAGAACCCACAGCTGAGGCGAGGATGGGAACCTTTTTTTTCCTCTCTCCTCCAGCAGATGAATAGAGCTGAAGGTGAATACGAGCTGACGAAATAACGGTGAATTTAGTCATACAGAGAGAAAATATCACATTTTTATGATCTAATTTAGGATAAATTTTTCCTCTATAATCCTGCACCGCTGTGGCGTTTTATCAACTGGTAAGACATGATACCAGGCAGGTATCCGCGGCGTGGGTGTTGTCTTTAAACGGATAGGCGGCGTTTTCCCGGCAGTCAACTGAGGCTTTTTTCCCAAAGAGGCAGAACCTCCAGACGAGCTGTTCTTCAGGGACCCACATGACTGACAGATAAAGGCTCACGCAGAGGAAACGTGTGGTCAGAGATGTGAGGCCGGTCATGAAATGCTGATTTGGATCGGTGTGAGCCAGCGGGGCCGCGAAGGGGAGGGGAGGGGAGAGTTTGTGAATGATGAGGGTGGGGGTCTGTGAGTGGCAGCCGACGTACGCGGCGGTGTGAGGCTCTGAACTCAGACTCTGCTTCGGTTAATCATGTCGGTTTGGCTGGTAATGAAATTTGATTACGCCTCTAAAGGCAGCATAGTTGGGCAGGGCGGGGGGTGTCTGGTGGGGGGTAAAATATTAATACCTTCTGAGATTATGCATGAAACCTCCGTGTGTAATTTTCCCTCTCTCCTTGTCTGCCATCAAATTGTTAGTAGTTCATCATTAGCATGAAAGTTTAGCATTTCCATTCGTCTTAGTGTGTGGGCCGCCAGGTGATTAATGCGGGCCCTGATTCATTAGTTTATCATCAATGTGGCTTCAACTGATCACTGCAGATCCATCATGCGCTCCACGGGGCCCTGCAGTGGAGATAAAACACCCGGCGTGCTCAGAAAGGCTATCTACAAATCTGTTTTGGTTGTCTCTCTGGGGGGCGGGGCCACATAACTCACAATGCCACCAGCGTCGGCCCGCCACACTCAACGAGCAGCCATTGTAGGGGCCGGGCCTCGGGACAGCGGTTCTCCAACTTTGGTCCAACTTATGTTTTATTTGTTCACACTTCCTGTATGCATAAATGATGTCATATAATATTAAATAAAATCCAGTATACTGAATTGTAGAATCTAGTTTATTGGCCTTAATTTGCATTTTGAGTCTGGTGAACCGCTATAACGGTCGTATATCTCAGGGAAGGTCGACTCCCAATCGGAAGGTCACTGGTTCTGTCCCTACATTGGCCCTGTATTCTACATATTTGAGGTCCTTGGTCCTTTTCCCAGGGTCAGAGATACAAAAACTAACTTTACAATGTTGTACTGTGAATAACTGGGAAAATAAACTTTATCCATTTTTACGTTATATGTAATTATATACTGCCGCATATCCGCTGTGTAAATCCAAAAACTCAAAAGGTATCTCATCCATCATTTTCCTATTTTATACCTGCATAGACCTTTAGTGCGAGGAAGAACTGGATTGATTTGGGATCAGTTGTCTACTTTTTGCCACTAGGAAAACTGTTTTTAAACCATCATTTTTTTAACAGTTGGTCAGATTTTGTCCAGATCTAAGAATCCTATCTTGTTTTATCATATTTTACTGGTATAGTTTCTATTTTACTCCCTAGGGGGGAGATATTTAATGGAAAAAACATAACGTCGTAATTGTTGGTCCGCTTTAGTCCAAATTTACCATCATCGTCTCTAGTATCGATCACTATGGGATCTGATCCCAGAACAGACCGCTGACTTCATAGAAATAGTCAGGATGAGTCATTACGGACTGTTTGAGATTATTAAGGAGTCGCATTTATTGTGAGGAGTTCAATCATGGGGGGATTGCTTGTACAACGCAGGAGTTTGGGGGCTTTTCCGGGATACACCATTGCTGTCATGGACGACACTGTAGTCCTGGTTAAAATATAAAATATGCATTATTTTTTTTTCATATGGCTCATGTACTAGAAACATTATCGCTTGTATTTTAGGAACATTTTAAAAGTGCAGAGTATGTCGTTGACTTCATTCTGTATTTTGGCTGTATTTCAGGTCATTATTTAGTTTTTGTATTCAGTAGGTGGAAGAACCTCGACGTTATATCTGCTATTATTTGGATAGTAATGCGTCACCTGATATCATAGATAGGTATTAATTTTAAAATCATATTAGTTATGTGTCTGATTACTTTCTCGCAGCTAAAAGTCATATATTACTATAGCGGGTTGTGGTTGCAAAAAAAAAAAGGAAGAAGAAGAAAAGCTTAATGCATTATTTGGGGTGAAAAAATAAAATGTTAGAACTTGTCCATTTGTGGGATAGTTAACCAAGCCGGCACCAGGATTTAAATTTCGGGGTGAGCTAAAGTAATTTGGTCTGGGTCTTTCATTTACAGAAGTTTAATTCTGTTTGCTGTCCTTTGACAGTTTCCAGCTCGTCCCACTAAGAAAGAAAGAAATGATATAATTTCTCTGCAAGGGTTGGAATGTATAAATGCAAGTTGATTAAATGTGATTCCAAATCTTTCTTTACATTACCTTTATATGGAGATATATTCATATTTACATATTTACCTGCGACAGCTTGCGTATAATACTCACATACTGCTGGTATATACCTCCTCTTGAAGACTGGCTACCCTTCAGGGCATCAACATGAATTATTATTCATTAGTATTATTATGAAAAAGTAGGACTATGAATTATTTTAACAAGAAATGATGGATTTGTTGCGCACACAAAGTCAGGGGAAAAAAAGAATTATAAATCACTGGACTGGACCCTCTGGTTGGTTGGTTGGTCACCTGATTGCTGGATGTATTGTAAAAAAACAAAACTTGGTAGAAGGATGGGCCAGGAAGAACATGCAGTGCCCTCAAAAAAAGTATTGGCACCTTTCAAAATAAATGTGTAAAAATGAAAAAATGTCATCATTGTCTATAACCGTGATCTTAAATTCAAAATATCCACAAAAATCGAACCTTTAACATGTTTTTAGGTCTGATTTCTTTATACTTTTAGCTTCACGTGTTTGTCTATGAACTCTGAAGTGGTGAACAATGACTTTCTGTTTCACTGGGGTATAAATATGAGGTGGCGCTGGCCTGATCCTCTCTGACCAGAGAACACGGCAATAATGAGCAGAGAAAAGTTGTAGAGCTGGACAAATCTGGCAGTGGAGGCAGGAAAATCTCTCAACAGTTCAAAATGTCAGTTTCAATAATTAGATCAATAATGAAGAAGTTTAAAGAGATTGGAGATGTTAGAAATCAGACTGGAAGAGGACGTGTCTGCAAACTGACCCCAAACAAAGTTGGGAGGATGGTTGGACTGGTAAAAGACTCTCTTGGGATTACAGTTAGAGAGGTCAGAGGTCAGTTGAACCTTGGGGTTAGAAAGTCTCCCTAACCACCATCAGATGGCGCCGACACCAACACCAGCTGTTTGGGAGGGTAGCAAGAAAAACACCTCTGCTGTCCTCCACACACAAGCTAACGCTGCTACAGTTTGACAAACACCACTGGGACTTTCACTGGAAAAAGGTCAGAGGTCAGATGAGACCAAAGTAGAGCTTTTTGACAACAAACATCCAAAATGGGTGTGGCCTAGCAAGAAAGAAAGCCATAGAGAAAAGCCCCTCATACCCACTATGAAGTCTTGTGGTGGATCTCTGATGCTGCGGGGCTGCACCTCCAGCACACGGCTTACAACTCCAATGTGAATGTCAGAAAACGAAACGAAAGAAAAAATGACCAAAGCAAGCCGTGTAAAAGTTCAGCATAACAACGGTTGTCTTTTCGGAACATGCCGATCCGTCGTGAGAGTTAACTAAATATTGAACGATGAAGACCCGACGCACTGCGCCGCTCGCAAAAGGGCTTTCAGGGGAGAGAGATCTCACCGTGAACATCGGCCCCAGCGAAAACACGGAGTCACTCTGAAAAGAGAAATCATTCGCCTTCATAAACGCGAGAACGCTGGTTTAGTGTCTGAAACACATTCAACATGGATCTCATTACCAGCCCGAGTGCCTAGAGAGACTTCACTCACCTCAAACCCCTCCTCAGATGTGGAGAAACAAGCCAAGAATGAGGAAGATCTCATTTAATCGGCTGACCTTGGATATAGCGAGCTCAAATGAACGCACATTTCCTTTTTCTTTCATATCGGAAGCTTCATCGCGGGCCGTCTTTTTTCGCAACCCGCTGCTGGAATGGAGTTCATTGATTTTTAGACGCCGAACGTTCTGATGAATGCGTCACGGAACAAACGGAGAACGACGACTGCGGTTGGCCCTTGAAAGGACGCGGCGGTGAACAACAGGTGATGTTTGAGGAGGACATGCGGTGGCGGCGTCTCTGCAGAGAGAGGGCGGCGGGCCGACGTTCCAAATGAAAACATCAGCAGCAGGAAGAGCTCGATAGGGAATTCAAATACGGTCAACGGCTGCAGAGTTGTGACAATGTGGCCGCGGTGCCGTATTAGCTGAGAACTACTGATAACCGGGTCTAAGTCCAGCGCAAATCCGCCAGGGCGCAGCAGCCGTATCAGCCGGGGCCGGAGCAGACGCAGACTTAGAGCATCAGAAAGTTAATAAGAACCCGGGCCCACTTAACACTAAGTGCTGGCAGATACGCCTTTAATATCTGCGAGTGGAGGAAGTCAGGAGTTTAATCTACAAACGTGTCGTTTTACGTCTGTAATCCCGTCTATTAGTCGGAGGTTTTAAGGGTCTGAATGTTCGCTGAACGTAAAGCCAGCGAAGAGCAGCAGAACAGAACCTCGGTGCCTTCATCCTGAGAGGAGGAGCGGCGTCACTCCTCCGGACCGCAGTCACGACCACAACCCTCCCCGCGCTCGCAAGAAGAGACGTTTGTCAACGACTTCCTGTGAAAGTGAAGCCGCTAAAGTCGTACTAATAGAGTGGAATAATGTCTTAAATATCTATGGAGATTATTGGGATGGAAGGAGGGTGATGATGAGAAACCATGACAGTTTTTGCTGTAGTAAAGTATTTTTCTGTCATATCAGACAAATGCAAACGTTTGACTTAATCTGACCCGTCGAGTCTTTAGAGATTTCAGCGGGGGCTGCAGACCGTGTGACTAACGGACGAGAGTTCTAGAGTGTAGCCAGGACTTCAGAATAATCCGAATTGTATTCATAAATAGTAAAGAATACTCATTATTATTATTATTATTATTATTATCAGAGTCGACATGAATAAAAAAATTAAAACAAAAAATCTGAGAGACGTAAAATGTTCAGTTCTACAATCACACACTAATAAACTGTGAATATATATATAATATTATAATATATGTATATGTATATATGTATATGTATATATGTATGTATATATATCTATGTATATATATGTATGTATATATGTATGTAAATATATATATATATGTATTTATATATATATGTAAAAAAAATATTTATAAAAAAATAGTACTTAAAATAATTCAAAATAAAGAAAAAAAGTGTGTTTTTATTGTAAAGAATGTTTAAAAGTGACGTTGAATGTTGGATTTGAATCCAGATATCTCCCTCTACTACGACTGACTAAAGGAATGGAGGATGTGTTTGTGCCGGTTGAGGTGAGATCTGTCAGGATCTGATGTTTGACCCCGCCCTCATCTGAATGATTGTCACTCTCTTCCTTCTATTCAGATTTGTTTTCATTTAGATGTGAATCTGATCCGAAGCGCTGACACGCGTCTTCTGTACGGTAATAACATCAAAGCCTCTCCGTACGCTGGATAAAACCCTCGTTGTCTGAAACCCAAAAAAAACCCGCCTGTTTTCTTCTGCCTCAGAAGGGACAGAGGACTGAAATTCCCTTTTCTTTCAGCTCAGACATACACAAACGGCGACGCTCCCTCGCCGCCTCTCTTCCCTTCTCCAGCCCGCCTCTAATGCGTCCTAATCCTGGCTGAAGACAGACGCCGGGGCTTTGTGTGTAAGAAATATCTCTTTGCTTTTTCTGCCTCAGTTCATTATTTTTTCTTTCTTGTCACTTAGTGTGATAGGTTGGACAGAGGCGCACAGATGAGCACTGAAGACACAGTCACAAGGCCTTAATCTAGTCTTTAATGCGTGACTTCAGAGATGTCATTTATCTTGTGACTGCAGCAGGCGTCCACAAAACTTTATCTCTAATAATATATTGATGGATTAAAGGGGTCAGGCAGGAGACCAGGCAAGAAAAATTGCTTATTGACATCAAAATACAGTGCCCCCAAAACCTGATAAACATAGGGACAGGAGAGTGGAAGTCAGAGAGAGAAGGAGAAGAGAGGGAGGAGGGAGGAGGGTGGGGGGTTGAGTTGGGGTATTGTGAATGTTTGCACCCGGTAATTTCCTTCCTTCACAAGAGCCTCTGGTGGTCGGAGCCCTCGGCGTGATAAAAAAGAAAAACCCGGCTCTCCAGCTCGGCGCTGTGCGGTTGCCGAAAGGAGAAAAGGGGGAAGAGAAAAAAAAAAAAGCCGGTGACTGCTAGGTCATTTCCACGTTTATCTTGACATAAACCACCACCATCGCCAGCACCTCCACCCTCCACCCACCTACCCCCGCACACACACACACACACACACACACACACAACACTGCACCTTATTAATCACACTTAAGTGCCGTGTGAGACTGGAGCACTCGTGCGAAAGCTACTGAAAGCAGAAACCTGAATGTGTGGCATTATCAGGAGCTCCACAAACTTGGGAGGCCACCGGCAGACTGCAGCATTCTGCCACAGCTCAGAGAGGTGGAGGGGTTTTATCTGAGCAGGAGAGGAGACTCTTAAGTCAGCTTGATTTTGGGATCAGAGGGCCATTTGTGGACGGGGACGACTTTTTATTACTATTTCATCCTGATGCACTATAAAAAAAAAACATGAAAGAATACATGAAAGAAATAAATGTCATCATCTCCTATTGGGCCAAAAAAACAAGGTCAATAAAAAGAAATATACGCAATTTAAATACGTACATTTTTGCGTATGAATCCACTCAAGGAGATTTATCTTCTATATGTTGTATCTTACCTTAACAGTTCATATTTTACTCAGTAGGCGGAGCTGTTTTTCAAACAAAACTTCAGATTTGATTTGAGGAGTTCAATCGGGGAAATTGCTTGTGCAACGCAGGGGATTGGGGGACTTTTGGGGATATTCCCTTGGTGTAGGTGTAGTTTTTCTTTCTAAGCAAGAAAAGACAGATTTTCCCAGAAACAAGGAATTCCTTTTTTCTTTGAATTGTACAATTTCTTTTTTTTCTGGTGGGATAAAAAGACAGAAACATTATTTCCGAAAAAGTCCAGTTGCCTCCGATTCCTCCCACCTGGATGAGAATCTGCACAAACACGACGCAGAGAACGTTATTTATTCCAAAACTAAAGAAACTTTACTGCCTCTGGGTCCCGATAGCTTACAGACATTTGTGCCACCACGCTTTACTGGCTTATTATATCTGTCCGTAAGCCAATCACAAACAGCAAAATCAAATGACATACAGTGGTGTTAAATCTGCAGCTATGGGGGACCGGTTTTCTCTCCGGCAGTCACACCACCTGGTTCTGAGCGCTGCAGGAATGGAGAGCTTCTGTGCCGCATGTGTGGAAACATGCTGCCACTGAGAATAGCTCTCCATCCAATGGTATTATCCAGTAAATTAGTATATACACAACTTCATAGGTGAATCCCTGTCAGGGTCCATGCTAAGTGGACTTTCACTTCCAATTTCCAGAATTCCACCCCTGGAAAAGTCTTTAATTACTCAGATCCTGCTCCTCGTGATGGATTGTGATAAACCGGTAGGCTTACTTAAGACAGCGTGTTTTCTTTTTTCTTCTTCTTCTTCTCTTCCTCTCCCTGCTTCATCTTTTTCAGTCCTTGCGTGGAGTAAAAAAAAAAATGCGTTTGGACTCAGTGGCAAGTCGCTCCAATCCCAAATAGAGTCAATTCTAACCCTTCACACACTCTTCCAGTCCAAGAAAATTAATACACTTTACTATTACAAGATAAAGCTATGGGGACATATTACAGCGGGCATATCTGCAAGAATGTAATACCAACACAGTCAGCATTCAATAAAAAGACATTTGCAACCAGGCATTTCTCACAACAACGCCGGGCCCAGATTTAAAAGCTTCTAAATTAGGTGCAGCTCACGCGGGAAAGGTGCCTGGTAAGCAGGGCCACGCTTACTTAAAATGACAGAGCTGTTTATGATGGGGGGGGGAGCCTCCGCGGCTTCAAGAGGAGCAGTTTTATGATCCACACGCCGGGTTGTTTAGCCTCCAACGGGCTGCATAATGTCGGCGGACAATCAGCCGACGTAGCCCACAATCAGGTTTAAGTGATCTCCAGCTTCACGGCTCTCGGCCTTCGGGTGCTCCTCACCTTTATCTGATGCTTTTCTTCATCCTGAACTCCATCAGGTGGCCCTCCTTTGTTTGCAGCACCGGCAACAGGAGGTTGTTGCGTTTAACGGTGGTTTGGGAGAAGAAGAGGGATGCATTTGCTGTAACGCTGTTTTCGCACCGTTGCGGCGGCTCTTTACGACCAGGACCGCTGCCCTTGAAGCCGTTAAAAAATTTAATCCAGCCAGTGTGCGCACATATAACACACCAGCGACAGTCGGCATCCGACAGCAACGCCGGGAACAAAGTGAAAAGAAAACAGAGATGATGAGGTCATCCTTCATGCTGTAGCACATTCAGAAGCATCTCTGGCTTTATCAGCCGGCGTTTAAACCGCAAAACCGACATTTCAGGACATTATTTTTTCTGGGAGATGAGATTTATTCTGAGTCTAAGAAGGAAAACAATCCTGACAAATTTGTTTTTTATTACAAAAGTAATCTCATTTTTGTAATATATATGTCTGTGTTAATTTCAAGCAATGTGAAAACAGAATAACTTAGAACCAGTCTTACGCTGGTAACCCCGACAGCAAGTATATATCCCCCCAAAAAAGCCCCCAATCCCCTGTGTTGTTCAAGCAATCCTTCCCTGACGGAACTCCTCACATCTATGAAGTCATCAATACGCTCTGAGATCAGATAGAGATAAGATAGATAGATAGATAAGATAAATACAGTCAACTAGTTTTTCCTTGTTTGGATTCATAGGAGATACATTCAGACACAATTGGACTGATGGTTGGGAAGTTACAGACAAGAAACTGTGTTTTCCGGAAAAAATAAAACCCTAGTGAGTAAAACATCAACTACTATAGTGAAATAATCTATGTTCTCCTTATTATAGATTCATAAAAGCCAATTTGATCGTAATCGGACTTGTGGTTGGGAAGTAACGTTCAAAGAACTTTTTGTTTGCAAAAAAGCCTCCCTAGTGAGTATGTACGAACAACTACAGTAAAATATGACAAATACAAGATAGATCTCCTTGAGGCGGTTCATATGAAGAACATTCGGACTAAATCCGACCAACAGAAGTTAATTCCTCATTGAGTCGATTCATATGAACTAAATCGGATCAACGGTTGAGAAACTGTGGCCCGAAGACTGTAATTTGAGATAAAGCTACCCCTAGTGGCAGACATGTGCAACCAGCCTTTTCCAAAATCAATCCAATTCTTCCTCACATTAAGGTCTATGTGGGTGTAAAATGTAAAAATGATCCGAGAAATACTTTTTGAGGTATCGCGTCAACACGAAGGATCTTTGGTCTTTGACAGCAATCACGATTCCATAATAACAATAATCATTTCTGTCATTCAGTGAGTCAACTTTTATGCTAGTTCTAAGAAGTCTATCTAAGGAAAGTTACCCTCCTACATTTGGGGGGTTCTTTTTTTTTTTTACTTAATACAAAAGAATTTGATTACATTTTTGTACGATTTAAATACCAAAAAGTAATTTGGCTAAATTTCGTAATGAGCCAGCAGAACATCGGCCCTTCCAGTGTCTTCATAGCGTCTGTACGTCCGTGTGTCACCTGAAGGACAGCCAATACTCATCAGTTAATCCCCCTCTGGACAAAAAGCCAGGGGGGGCCGTAAAGCAGGTTTACAAGCATGTTTGTAGCAAACTAAAACCGCCGGTATTAAACCTGGTAAATCTGTCTCCCGCTGTGACAATAGCCATAAAACAGAAGAGTTTACCAGAGCCTCAAGGTTGCACAAGACCCAAACACCAAATCCAGCCGCCGCGCAAAGGTAACAACGATAATCGTCCGACAGCTGCTGCCGCCGAAGTGACGCAGTCATTGTGGGATGATTGCATTCCGCCCGGAATTCTCCTGCCGTTGGGCATCTTTATCGCGACCATCACTCATTCCCGGACGCGCATCACTCCCAAAAAAAACACACCAAACATAAAGAAGATGATGGAGACGTTATGCCTCAACGCGCCGGGTGGGAATGACCTCCTTGCATAAAAAGAGAGCAGCATAATGCATCTCAAATTCCACCAGGGAGCAATAAAAACACCAATTTCCATGATGAATAAAAGCGTTTTCTTTTTGTTGTTCAAACAGAGCAAAGCACGGCCAAAAGGCTGGTCATAGCTTAATCTACCTTTGGGCGTCGGTACATTAATTCCATTTTCATATTCAGACATACAAACCCCTACCTCCTCCACCGACATCCTCACCGCGCTCCCTGCACCGGCGAGGAGGAGGCCCCGGTTACTCCGAGGCTCTGGGAATACCCCAGAGCCTCCATGCCAGCACCACATAATTCCGGCCCGCCTCATTATTTAGCATGTCACCACTATTTTACATGTTAAAGCCCCTGCATCACCATCTAATTTATTATAGGAGTGTAGAATGTCCTGGAATGGAATGGGGTCAGTTGCTTTCAAGCGGCGCAGGAAATAAATTCATACAAAGTCAGTCAAGTCAAGGTGAAAGCCCGTGTCAGCAGGAAGCATTTTTATTTTTTTTGTCATTCTTCCGAACAAGAGCGTTTGAAAGCTGCGAGACTTCTCCTGCAGACGCCGCCTCGCTTTCCCCCCTCGCCGCCCGGCGAGCGTTTAACTACTTTCATCCTCACGTTCACGCGGAGGAAGCTCAGGTTCCTCGCTAAAAGAAAAAAAAAAAAACCCAGCGCCTGCCAAGAGTTGAATTGGCTTTGATGAGATTCAGCTGTAATTATTTCTCAGCAATAACAATAAGGACAACAACAACAGAAGACTTAATCCGCCAGTGAGAAGGTCTGATGCTGCTTCCTGGTGACAGTGATTAGGCCTAATCTGGGGTTTTGGTGTGTTCGTTGGAAAAATGCGATTTTTAATGGCATACTGTTCTGTTCTGTGAGTTTTAGTTGCACTGAATGTGTGTATTTATGGAACGCTGGGAAGTGCAACCCACTTCTCATTATGTGTTGGCCTTCAGGAAACAGAGGAGTACAGCTGCTGCTCAGTTTCTTCTTTACTAATCAATCCGCTAGGTGTTTAATTGATTTAATCCATCGTCGTTTCATCAAGTCGCTTCAAACAGTCAGAATTTGGCTTGAAAAACTGGGATTTTTGGGGTTTTCTTTGGTTTTAAGTCCCACCCAGGTTTGACTAAGAGACTTAAGCGTCCTAAATTTCAAAATCAGCTGTCTACCTCGGGATCAACGGGTGTTTTAGCGCCCCCTCCAGGTAGACCAAGTTCCAGAGTGTATCCCGTAACAAGTTGGTTTTTCTTATTATAGTTTCATCTACATGTTATTCAATTGTTGTTTTTTTATTACATCAGCTACCAGTTAAATAATCTCAGGTAGTAAACTCCAAATCTAGAGTTAGCTACATGGACCAAATGTCCGTACTCACAACCCCTCCAAGCGGACCGGTTGTTGCCACCGTTGGGTTTCTCCGGTCCACTAGAGGGAGCTGGACGAAGGACATTCTGCAAGTCATGATGAGGCATGTCACTCAACCGGTGGGGGGAGGGTCCTCCATGTTTTCAATACACTGCACAACTGCAAGAGGCATCCATTGAACTCGGAATTGAGGCTTGATTTCATCCATCCTCATTAATCTCACCGTCCCCCCCCCTCCTCATGATGTCACCGAAAAATGGCTCCTTGAACATTGTTTCTGTCCAAAGGCGTCGTGCATTCATATAATCCACGATAAAAATCATGATTTAGGGGCATATACCTGGTCGTTTTTGCTTTTATTTAGGGACTTGATGTCAAGACAACAGTATTATGGTTGTTTGTGGGCGTGGCCGAGTTGTTTTTTTGTGTTTCCCATTTCAAGTTACCGTTTGTATAAATTCCCTGAAAGTTTTTTTTTTTTTTTGCTCCTATAAATTATGAATCTTAGTTATTTTAAATACATTTAAAATCTGATCCGATGACTCAAACAATCTGGTGTTTAAAATCATCTGTAACTGATGAATTTTATGAAACGTTTCGCAGGCAAAAATGACCGATATGACATCATCTCAACTTGTGAATACTTGCTTTTGGAACTTCTGGAGACACAAAACACGACATTTGAAGGAATCACCTCAGGGTTTTATGGATTATTCCGACATTATTTCCCTTATAAACATACAGCCATCGTTAGTAGACCGTGGACCGACACAGGAAGGGCTGGATCCACCATATTTAGCTCCAAATCCACTTTTCCCTCACATTAGATGACTGAGCTCCTCCACAGTTATTATGGTGATGATTTCTTCTCGCTGAGCCACAGCGGCAGCTCTCAAACTACCAGAGAAGCAGAGAGGAAGGACTGGAAGTGGGAGAAGGGGAGCAGGAGAAAGGCCAGATGTCAGGGCGCTCCAGGAAGAGGATTGCTAAGCGGTGTGAACATTTTTTCAAAAAATGATGTTTTGTGCCTCAAACATCTTGCTTACAGCAGCAGGGTCTGATCCAAGCATTATGTGCAAATACATCAGTAGCCTTGGACCCCCCTCTTTACACACACACACACACTTCCCAGTAACTGAAGCTCCACTCCCCTCCTCCCATCATCCACCGCCACCCTCCTTCTTCTTCTTCTTCTTCTTCTTCTACAGAAGTAAATTATCAAAACTGTGTTTGAAAGTGAATGAAGGGTGACTCGCTCTCTCTCTCCCTTTCTCTCGCTCTCTCTCCCCTTCCCGGCTTTGACATCTCAGTTTTTTTCGCTCTTTTTTTTTCTTCCCCCTTACTTGCCACCGTTTCTGGGCTAGGTGATAACTGCCGGTAATAGGATTAACATTGATTTCTTTTTGCAAGAACAGAGATGTGCCAGTTCCAGCTATTTATTGAACTGCCAGCTTTGAACTGTGAAAACTGACTGCAGGAAAAAGACCTAATGCAGCATTTTAAAGAAAAGAAAAGCCTCTGTGCAATTCTTTCTCCCTCTTTTTTATATTTTTTTTGTGTGTGTTATTTCTCCCTCCTCTGTCTTCTTTCTTTTTTTGTTGTGGCGGGATAAAAGAGGAAATCGGGCGCCTGTGTTCTAAAGCTCTGGTAATGACTTTATTTATTGACTTTGTTGTCGCCACTTTTAACAGCGGGCCAGTCGATACATTTATGATTTGATCTATAATTTGCAGGAGTGTTTGACTTCTCTTTCACCTTGAAATAAAGATCCACACAAATGTTTTTTTCTGTGGGGGGGCGTGATGCATTTCCCTGAATGTGCCTGTACGTTTTAAATGACGGCCGTTTCATTAATATTTCCATTTATTAACAAGCGTGGCTTCACCTTAAACGCAGACTATTGTTCTTTCAGATAATCTGTTTTAATTGTTGATATTAAAAGCACTTCACCACTGGAGTGCGACTCTCTTCATTAGCCCTGAATGAGCTCATTGATTATCGGCCATGTCTATCGATGACACCACAGCGAATAGCTGATGTCATGTTCTGTAATTAGTGACACCGGCATTCCACCGAGTCATTGTTCAAGCCGTCAGTCATTTTGTTATAACTCACTGTGATCGTGCAGGTCAAGAATAAACATAGGCATAAATTACAGTAGTTGTTCCTGTGTGTGACGGTGGTTTGAAGCACAACAAAAGACCTGATCATCTAAACGCCACCTTTGATAAAGCAGGGATGCGAGTAAAGTAAAAAAAATGGTTTTATCCCTTCATTTCCCATTATCGTTTCCAACTCATCATGTTGAAACATTTTGTTATATTCAAACAACAATTTTCAAATGAATACTCAAACAATACTCAGTATATAACAATATTCAGTGTACAATGTTAAATAAAGAAATAGAAATAGACATAATTGGGGGGAATTTTGGGGCATTTTTGATTTATAAATCAACCTGAAGAATCAGTTTTGTTATTAAATAGTGGTCTATTCCATTAATTAAATATTCATTTTAATGGTAATGCATGATCGAGAATGATTCTGAGTTTGGATGATTGTAAAATTATTTGTTTTGGCAGTAAGGAAAAATCTTTCTGCGGACATTTTCGATAGATTTTCATGCCTTTGAGCTAAAAACACATAAAAAGTAGAAATGCACCGATGGCAATTTTCTTTGCCGACACCAATTTTTTTCTTTAAAGTTTATTAATAATAATGATCCAAATGTAAAGTGCATTATAAATGAAATGTATTATTATTATTATTATTATTAATGAATAATGTATTTTAAGTGCTCTTATTTTGCGGTATTGCAGTGGAAGTAACAAAGCTGGTCGGCATTGTGTATGTAATCTGACCTGTGGAAATGAATGTACCCTTTGTCTTCTCCGCTGTGCGTTTCTTAAACCAATTGTATGACATTTGGAAGTGAAAATAAAACCTTGTAAGCCTCGTTCAGTCTAATAAATGTTATATCTTGTCTTTGTTCAGGGACTTCAGGGCTTGTGGCTGACTCTGAGCTCCCATCATCCCGCCGGTAGCTCCTGCTTGGTGTGCGTGTACGACGCATACGTACAACCGGTAGGTAACCAGCCTCCACTGATCCATCGGTGCGCCTAACGCATATAGTATGTCATCAAAACGTCACAGTCTCCATCCTTCCGTTCCATATCGTGTTCACACAGATGTCTGATTCCCCTCCGCTACTACCTCCACTTCCATCTCAGAGGTAGAATAACTAGTACCAACCTTTACACCTCCAATGCGTTCATACAGAAAAGGAAGGAAGGGCGGGACGGAAGCATATCAGGAGAACGGCTGATTCATAGATTTCCTTTTGAGTCAATTAAACCCTTATCCACCTGTGAATCCACCCATCCATCTCTCCAACATCAACGGTAGCTTTGGGGAGGAGGTTAAGATCATGTGCGTGGTTAAAGCAGAGGGTGCTGCGTTTTTTTTTTCTTCTTCATTTTGACCAAAAAGATCTGTCATGTCTCCCTTGGAATGTGTCTGCACCGCCCCCTATGATTCCTGGTGGTACTGCTCCGCTTCATCCGCAGTTTCCACTCCATCCATCTTCATCTGTAAACATCTTTTAGGTTGAACATAAATGGGCCGCGAGGTGTGATATGATCAAGAAGTCAGTCAATCATGGCGCATTTCATTTTATCTTCAGTTTCCCAGCCGCCGCTTCTGTTCCTGCTGCTTCTAGTGGTGCTGTTTTCATTCCCAGCTTGTTTCCTGCTATTTATACACTACATTATAGTTCTTATCATCACGAGGGATTTCATTGTTGATTCGTTGTTGTTGATTTAAATTGTTATCTTAGTTTGATTTGTTGTTTTTTTTATCTGTTTTTTTTTTTTTTTTTACCCCCTTGTGTCTGGGATTTTAATCACATTGTTGTTTTCCATATGATGTCATCTTGACTCATGCGGACCCCAGGAAGAGTATTGGCCTCATTTGTACTGACTGATGCGGATCCGAATAAACAAACGGTAATTCCAGGAGAGCATAACATCGAAATCACGCGTAATAAAAAAGAACTAGTAGCTATTAGAATGATCCGGTTTGCATGTGCTGACAGGAAGAAAGCATCCGCAGGATTCACGAGTGGGATGGAGTTAGGCACCGTGCGTCGCGGCATGTAGTGCATGACAGCAGCCCCCCCCCCACCCCCGTCTCTTAATATCAGCTCAGCTGGAACCAGAAACAACTACCACTGTCACTACAGATGCACCCCGTATCCCGACCAGACGTCTGTCAGCCAGCTAATGTCCCCTGACAAAACGCGCTCTGAATGCGAATGGCCACGGAAGTGAGGATGTGTGTGAGGGAGAGAGAGAGAGAGAGAGAGGCGGAGGGTGGGACCGGAGAGAGAGAAAGAGAGGGAGGGAAAGAGCTCATCTGTGTCACAGCCTATCCCCTCGGGCAATCAAGGAAAAAATAAACAGTCATTAGCAACTGGTGGTGCTTGCTCCAGCAGATCGCCGTTTGAGCGGAGATTTATGCAGAATCCTGACTGGAAATGATTTATTTATTTTAGCAGAGGCTGTGAGATCATTAACCTCCGCTGTGTCTCTGGGGAACGACATCTGCGGCCCCCCACACCGTTCAAACAAAAGGCCCCACGCGTCCCTCGGCTTCACAGCTCCGGAGGAGGAGGAGGAGGGTGGGCCGAGGGGCCGAGAGGCCTCTGGATCTTTACGCAGTGATCATGCTCACTTGTTGACTTCACAGTGACAAACGAAGACACTCTTGGTTTGGTGTTTAATTGAATTCCCATGTTAATTTAACTTATTGGCTCTTTGTCCAACACAGACCCACAGAAAAAGTGAGTTTAAGCAACACACTGAAAAAAAAACACGCTAAGTGTTTGATACTAGGATTCCACAAAGCTAGCCAGGATTCCGCCGAGCTGGCAGAATCCTCTGCTTTTAGTGTGGCATCTAACTTAATGTTGAAGAGTAGGACTTGAACCCAGAGAGGACGCCTGAGGTGATGGAGGAAAAGTGAACAGGTGGTCCTTTTCAAAAACAAGAGGCATAAAGCTGATGAGTCACACAATGACCATCTGAAGAAGAGTAGAAGAAGCTAGGCTGAGATAAGAGATGAGAATCTGTGAGCGGCGGTATGGTTTCGTGCCAAGGACGAGATGTTGGAAGAGAGAAGGTCGGAGGGCGTGTCTCGTTGGATTCAGAGGAAGCGAAGGACAGCGTGGCGAGGGATGAATTGCCGGATTGCATGAAGACGTCTGGAGTGAAAGAGAAGTATGTGGGGTGGTCCAGAATATGTATGAGAGCAGCATGACAGCGGTGACGTGGGCAGTAGGAGTGTCAGATGGGTTTGAGGTGGAGGTGGGACTGCATCAAGGATCGGCTCCAAGCCCTTTCTTGTTTGCTATGGCGATGGACGGGCTGACAGATGAGGTCAGACAGGAGGAGAACCTGGTGAGAAGAGGAATGAAGGTCGGTGACAGCGAGAAAGAATACATGTGTGTGAATGAAGGGGAGGCAGGAGGAACGGTGAGGATGGTGGAGTAGAGGTGGAGAAGCTGCAGGAGTTTAAGGACTTGGGTTTAACTGTTCAGAGCAGAGGGGATTGTGGAGAAGAGGTGGAAAAGTGAGTGTAGGCAGGGTGGAGTGGAGTGAGACGGTGGTTCTGACCAGAAGAAAGGACGCAGAGCTGAAGATGTTCAGATGTTCTCTGGGAGTGAGGAGGAAGGACAGGATTAGAAAGGAGGACATCAGAGGGACAGTCCAGGTTAGACGTCTTGGAGACAAAGTCAGAGAGGACATATTGAGATGGTTCTGACCCGTGAAGAAGAGGAAGGATAGTGGATCTAATGGTAGAAGGATGCTGGAGATGGAGCGGCAGGAGAGAAGAAAAAGGGAAAGAACAAAGAGGAGGTTTTTGGATGTGGTGAGAGGACATGTAATTGGTTGGTGTAACAGAGGAAGATACAGAGGACAAACAGGCAGTATAGGCGAATCGGTGGTTCTCGATTGTCCGAATCGTCGTTCTCCTCGATGTGTCGGGCCTGTGATGATCCGGAGACTAGTTCAGGTTGTACCCGGCCTCTCACACAGTATCAGCAGGGGGATTGGCTCCAGCCCCAATCCCCTCTGACGAGGATAGGCGGTGACAGGAATCGGACGGATGGAACTCACGGAGGCAGATGTAGATAGATTCCTCCTCACCGATGCAGATCATGTCCAAGCAGCCATTACCAGATGACCAAATTAAATTAAATCTCACTAACGTTGAAAAGAGCATTAATGACGCTCTTAGATGATCCAATGCATATTTCACGCGCTTTAATTCGACACAACTTCACGAACATGGCCTCTTGATACTTAAAACATTGAAGATCAGTCGGTCTCGGGGCGACATGGCGGTCCCCCGCGCCACACGTACATCAATACGCTGGTAATGACATGTGCCACTGTGTTCATGTCCATCTAATTAGAAAAGTTGAGGAGGTCCTGCACAACTTCAAACTGATTCCTGGCGGCAGGAGAAATTAGAAGGGCCAAGTAAATGACAGCATAAATCTGAAATTAATCAGGACTTGAACTGAACGTTGGGGGGGTCTCGCCCCGTCCCCCCTTTTTTAAGTAGGTGTAATTGAACACTTATGGCGATCTCAAAGCTGCAGAAACGAGCGTCTGCATTAACCCGCTGCACCTGGAGGTAAGAGGTCAGATTCATTAAAACATTTCTCCCACCCCCACCCCCCACCCACCCCCACCCCAAGAACTGTGATCCTCCACTTTCATTTGATTTCAGACGATCCGGGTTTCTTTGGAGGATGGTATGGAAATGCAAATGAATGACAAGTGGGAGGAAGGTGGAGGTTTGTTAGTTCCCTGGAAGTGATGACTGAGCTGCAGCCACATCCTGCACAACAAATCAAGGTTTTTTATTAGGGGTAATAAACTCCGGCGTCCAATTGGAGGTGAAGAACACAAATTTACGAGGAAGTTAGTGGCGGCATGATTTCCTCCCCAGATGATAAGATGCGTTTGGATTCAAGGCGATATTATCATCTAAGTATCGACTTCCTCTGCAGAATAGATTTCCAACAGAAAAGGCAATTATAGATTCCGAGCGAGGAAGAACAGGATTGGCTTTTGGGATGGTCAGTGACAATAGGGAGAGATTTATCATCAAAATCACATTTTTTCTGCCATCGTTTCTCCACCATCGATCTGATTTTGTCCATATTTGTCACGTATGAATCGATTGGAGGAAATATATCTTATGTTTACCATATTCAACTGTAATAGTTTATATTTTACCCACTAGGGGGAGCTTTTTTCCCACAAAACATACAGTTTTTCGGACATATATTCACATTTAATTTGAGGAGCTCAATCATGAGGATTGCTTGTACGACGCAGGGGCTTGGGGGCTTTTCAGGGAATGACCCTTGGTGTTGGGGACGACATGGTAGGACTAGCTTTAAGGTGGAGTGACACCTTTTGAAGTCCAGTATAGCATAAAGGTCTTAAACGGCATTCAGTCATTGTCTGAGCTTCCTGTTTGCCGCTGAAGGAATAAAGGAAACGTTTATTATCGACAGGAAAATGAAAAACATGTTTCAAATTAAAACGGCACAGTTTGCTGAATTAATAAATGAAGTTGGAAAATATGCAGAATAAGTTGGGGAAAAGGGGGGCGGGGGGGGGTAATTTGGCATGGTGGGAGACAATGTGGTGTGGGGGGGGGCGAGGGGGATCAGGGATAAACAAACAGACCTTTACAAGGGCAGCGGTGGAGAGTCGGGCTGGGGAGCGGAGAGGTCCGCGGTCGGGGGCAGACAGCCCTGTTCGAGAGGGGGGCTTGCCAAGTAGCGACCCTGAACTGTGGCACTCCGGTGCTGCCTGGCTGCACTAAGCAGTGGCTGCCAGCACGCACTGATTTATCAGGGGGGCCACGCCAGCCGCCACCTCGCTCTCCCTCGTGCCCTTCCTTTATAAAGAGCCTCCCTGACGGCTCCGATAGTGCAATCAGGGCTACGGCAGAGCCGAGGCAATTTCTCCTCCGCTCTTTGATAACCCCGTGCCTTATTGAACGCCAATAGCAATGGCAGCAACAAAAACTCAATTGGAAAGAGTTGCTGCGTTCTGGAGAGGGGGGGGAAGGTTACGCTTTGACAGAATGAGAGGGGAGTGAGGGGATGTCTGTCTCACTTTATGTGAATCACTCTTTGTCCTCAAACAGGTGCTGGGACTCCTCGGTGACCGCCGTCCCTCAGCCAGCGTGGCGTCAAATGTTGTTTTCTCAATCATTGACATTCTGACATAATGGGTGGAGTTCCAGCTCACAAACCACTTTTTTGTCCAAATTCAGCAATAGATTGCAGAAGCTCAACAGTCGGGTTGTAGCGGTTAGCAGTGGTCCGAGCTACGTGCTAGCGCTAGCATGCTAACGTGCCTCACAGTAACATCATGCTGTTTTGATCAGGATATATAACCTCTGGCATGTTTAGGGTGTTAGCATGCCAAAGCATACAGTATACATTGATCAGCCATAACATTACAACCACTGAGAGGTGACGTCAGAACAGCATCATCTTGTTACCACGGCATCTGTCGTTGGGAGGGATATATTCTACAGCGAGGGATCATTTTGTTACTGAAGTTGTTTTTTACGAAGCAGGTAAAATGGTCAAGCATGAGGATCTAAGCAACTTTATTGTTTATTAGAAGAAACACATAGTCAGCGTTTCATGCACGTGTTTTAGGGAATAAATAGTTCTGAAAGGTAACTCTTCGTCTAAAACTTTACGTCGAACTAAGTCGAGGTTTTTTTTATTGAGGGTACCGATGAGGAAGGTCTTATCTCATCACATTTTTACTGTGCAGAATAGGAAGATGAAGATAGTAGTTGATTTTGAAATTTTTCTCTTCTGCTTCAATATTCCTACACTGTAAAATAAATAAATTTAAAAAAAAAGAAGAATTTGTTCACCGGTAACACTCTTTATAATTATATAATTAAGTATTATTTAGTGTAAAATTTAAGTTGGAAATTCTTCATTTCATTATGTTACCAGTGGAAGTCCTTTTTTAAAATGAATAAATGTTCTTCTTGCAGTGTGTAATATTTTTCCTTAAAACGCTGTAGGAATAAAATAATATCAAATTCTGCAACAATGATAAACAAACTTTTTTTAACTGTTTTATTTGTGATGATTTTTAGGGAAAAATTAGACTTCAGAGCTGGAATTTCCCTTTTTTTTCATGCCTTTGAGGTCTAATTAAGCACTGTAAAAACAATCAAATTAATGAAATTACTTCACAGTAACCTAAATGACATTAAAGTTATTTTGAGCCTAACTTACACTTTAAGCTTTAGTTACTTTATTTACTGTGTGTTACAAGTTGAAGTAATTACGTTGAGTTCATCGAACGATTCTCTTTTACAGTGTAAGACTACTGTTCAATAATAAAAACATTTGATTTGTGTTTTAGAGAAAAGCCTTAAATCCGTCCGACGCGGTTGAAAAGTAAACAAGCAGAGAGAGATTGAGGAGAGGTGCGTTTTTGGGGAGATGCTCCAAACTAGGGGAATTTGCAAAAGTTAATGATCTTTCAGACACCAAAGTGGTTTCAAGAAAGGAAAAGTCAGAGGATGAAATGTTGCATATTATCGAAAGGATGCAGAGGTTTCCGAGTCAACAACTTCCAAATGGTTCTGGAGTTACAGAAATCGGAGGTGTCTTGAGGTGGCGAAGGATAAAAGCGGCGAGGCATCGACAGGTTACGCAGGCAAGACGAGGTTTCTAGAGGATGAGCTGTAAAAGAGGATTGGTGTTGTTGAAGCATTACGGGGAAGGTACCCATAATGCAACAGCTTGGCCTCCCCGTGAGGTGTCATGTTTTCACCTGATAGCCATTACTGGGTGTGACTTTGCTGGCACAGATCAAGGCCGTCGGTGAGGTGAGCATAAAAGTACAGCACAAATATTCTGTTTTCTTTTCATTTCTATTCACAACTCTTTGGATTGAAGACAGAAACCAGATTCATTAATTCGATATTACCTTCAGGGTCAGGCATGCAGGGTTACTCCGAATGGAACACGTTCCCTGAATGCATCTCTAATAGTCATAATTTGGACTTTTATTGCCCATTCAACAGTTACACATCAAAAGTATCCATTTTTTTTTTCCTTCTTCTCTCGCCGCCAACAAGCGTCTCAGTAGCCAAAAGTGAAATACTGTAGCGCCGTTATGATATCAGACAACCTCTCAGGGAGGAGGTAAAGATGCTTGATGGTCCGGGTGGATGGCAGAGAATACAAAGTGTGCTGGACGGACAGCAGAGGATTGTGATTGCATCCCATCTCGCACCAACGGGCGAGGTTGTTGTTTTTTTTTACAGCCATGAACACAACCTCTCCCTAACCCCGACCCCTTCGGTTTATTTCTCCATCTATCCCAGCGGCAGATCAGAGGATATTTAAACGGATCAATTATGACATGAGACAATAAGAACTCCCTGTGAAAGCTGCACATTAATCAACGGTAGCTGGTTCTGTATGACTTCAACCACCGACGCACAACTACAGAGATGTTCGCCACCCAAAATAGGAGGGAAAAAAAAAAGACTGTTGGTTTGAATTCTTAAGTTTTTTAAAAAGGACATCGTCTGTAAGGCGTAGCTGGACGCTAGTAAAAGTTGTCTGTAGAGTTTATGCTACAAAATATCTGTCAAATAGCAACAGTAGAATGTCCGTAGAGCCCAAATCAGTATATCGCTGAAATAGATACGATAAAATCGTAAATAAAGAAATAGTATATAGATCTTTTTAAGGTTAGAACGTGTAGAAAACGCAGACTTTTACTGTTAGAATACAAAGTTTTGGGTAGAATTTCTGAGAAAATGACATCATGTCACAAGAAAATCGTTCCCCCAGAAGTCTCTGGTAAGCATATTTAAATTTATAGTTGTTTTTTAAATGTTTTTTCTGCAGTAAGGAGATTAAAGCTTATATGATGCTTCATATAAGTCAAAATAAAGTGAAACGTGTGAAATCAAAATGTTGAAAGGAGATGCTCATAGTTCCACGCTGCCAGAGATACTTCTTTACAATCTTTGATGTGTGATGATGAAATGTGGTCATCACATCAAGACATAGTTCTATTCCCCGACCCAGGAGCCTCCATCCATCACTCACACAGGAACGATCACATGACCTTCGCCGTCTGTTGTCGACTGAGGTGACGAGCGTTTTCTTATACATACTTTCATGAAAATACAAATCCTACATAAGGAGATTAGAGGTGATATAATGAGACATCCCATAATAGCTACAGCTTCTGACCAAAGTCACACAGAAGGTGAGACCAGTTATTTCTGTACCAGCGTGTTTTCTGGGCTCCGGCTCGCCACGGCACTGATCTCCAGTGATTCCACATCCCTCTGAACTCTGCCGTCCCGCGGTGGAGCAGCCGGCTTGATCGACTTCAGGGGGGGTCCGAGGTCAGCGCACAATGCAATTCCGAGGTGAAAATCCTCTCTGTTATCAGCGCGACCTTCAGGACTGCTGATACTCCTGATTCCACAAATACTACCATCCTTGGCTTTCAGACCACCGCAGCTTTTTTTTTCTTCAGGAATTCAATGGAACAACATCGACCCGCGGAATAAGTCCTCCGTTTGATTTCCAGTCTCTTCCGACGGCTGTGAGGATTCGTCACCTCAAATAGTCGATGCCGTTTCCCCTTCATCGTCGCTGATTCGACACTGATCGGTATTTCAGGAGGAATGAAGGATTAGGAGTGAAACCGTTTATTAAAAACAGACCATCTGTGATCATTAGTCCGTCAGAAAGTCTTCACTGCTCAGACTCTACAGGTAGATTGTGACTGAAGGGTCTCCGGCCCGAGCAGCAGCAGGTATATCCCCCCCTTGGAGTCTAGATACTGGTGGTGGTGGCTGATGATTATGAATAAATTCACAAAAGAATGAGCTCTTAGACGGTCCTTCACCTTTCCCAGACTGATGCGTTTCAATCGCCACCTTCCTCATCCCTTTCTGGAATTTCTGTTGATTTGGGCATATTGTGCTACTGGTGAGACCAAGGAGGCAACTTCCTGCTTCTGGAGATTGTCTATATAAGTGATGATGTGGCTGAACAGGTCTGTGTGGGTCTATTCCAGCTTGAACCCGGTACTGATGCAGATTTTTATTTAGTTTATAGGGGAGCCGATACTTTTTCACACGAGCCCAGTTGGTGCCAGAGAAAAACAAACGTCATTTCAAACTTTTATTTTGTGATTCTTTTATGATCCAATACTGTTCAGTTTGAGATTGACACAAAAAAAATAGAGGAAACCAGGAGGGGGTCCATTATTTTCTCACAGCACTTCATCTCAGGTCTCATGGCCCTCAGTTAGAACTCCTACCTCCACCAAGACCCAGACCCCTCCACAGCCCCTTTTAAATCAAAGCCAAATAAAAGTCATGGCCCTGAAAGCATCATTTAGGGTTACTAGCTTAGCAACAGCAAAAACATACGTAAATCTGAGGGATAGGAATTTTGACACGGAGCCTAAATACGAATGTGTGATTATTCCCAGGAAAAATAACCTTTTTTTTTTTGTAATCTTGCATTAACTATAACCAAAGAAGAAAACAGGATTGAATATATACGTCTATCCAACCAAATTTAAAATCCTGCTCCCTTACGGAGCCTTTTTTTTGATCACGCTCATGATTAGCGCCTGCCTAAGCTAGCTCTTAGCTATGCTGCTTTAGGTTTGGACTGCTAGGGGATTTCCCATGATGCACTGAGCTTCTCTACCTCCCTCTCTCTACATTAATCTGCCGTTAATGCATGTTATTAACTTGACTTCCTCCCTGGAGAATTTTTTTCATCCTGCAGAGTGAACATCACAAAAATACAAAAATATTAACACCAACACCAATATTTCTATCCTCGCCACAAAATAGGGTCTCTAACCCGATGAATACTTTTTCTTTGATCACTACTGCATCAACTTTGATAGAAAACCCACACAAAGTTCACGTTATTGAAAAAAATGAGTTTTTGAGCCCGGAGAGGGATTTTGGCGTCACGATACCACACATGTCCACTAGATGGCGCTAAATGAAGACACGTCAACCTTTGGCTGTCAAATAGATCCAATGCTTTTTCAAAATCCAGCATTGTTCTAGATGCACTGTAAAATAATCTTAAAGTTACATTAAATAAAGATTAAATATTCTTTTTTTAATCAGCATTTAAAGCATTTAAAAAACGCATTTATTTGAATTTTCCTTTTTTAAAGTTCCCGCCCGTCCGGTGAGCGCAGACGACCGCTAGCCCCCGCGTTAATATTTATGCCCGTGAAAATGTGCGGGTAATTATACCTGAAGTTAAACAAATCTCTCTGCTGCCTCCTAATGACCTGAAACCGGCTTTAGATAAATGTAATTAAGCGTTTATCAGCGCACAAGTTCAACCCCCCCCCCCCCCCCCGCATACGTATACGTGTTACACGCATGACCGCATTCATAGTTTCTTATCAAGGGTGGTGAATTGTTGCTCTGATAATGTTGTTGTGTTCATTTCTCCACGCCGCGCCTCTGAATCAATGTCGGCGGAGGTAATTAATGAGGGAGTGATTTCAAGGTCAGCCCGGTGAATCAAAACCGTTTAAATTATTTGTCATTTGCCAGAGAACAGAGTCACAACCTCATAAATGCTTTTTTTCCCTCTCTTTTCTTTTTCTTTTCTAAAGCCCCCACAGGAGGACTAAATAGCGGCGGTTCGTATTTTAGAAGAGCGGCGAGCGTTGACCATGAACTGAGCTCACCTCCAACTTGAGAAAGTTGTTCACCATTAAACTTATTAGCTCGCGTTTTGAGTCTGATCAAGTGTTCACATTCTTCCTGTTGCTTTTGGAGTTCAATCCCCCCCCCCACCCCAAAAAAGAAACCTCAAATTGATGAGCCCCTTAAAAAGTAATTAGGCCCGCAGTGGCGTGAGGTGCATCGTAGAAGGGGGGCGGGGGGTGATGGCGGCGGTGCGGTCCTAATCCAGGAGCTGAGCTGTTGATTTGCAGACTGGGGGCTTTGCATTGTGGGAGTTTTATGGTCCCTTTATGGTACGCCAAGAGACACCTGCACAGCCGATATGTTGCCCGGGACATTTTTCTCTCTCCCACTCGGTGACTCCTTTGCTTTTGTATCATTAGCAGAGCAAGGGGGCCGTGAATCACTCGTCTTCACCCCCTTGCCCCTCCCTCCCCTTCTCTCTCTCTCTCTCTCTCTCTCTCTCCCTCTCTTATAGGGTGCTAAACGGCTTGACAGAAGGGTGCCCAGACCGTTGGCAGTAGCCATCGACTGGAAGGCAGAAGCTGCCAGCAGTCCTTGATGGATAGGCTCATTTTCCAGCCGGCAGCAAGTCTCGGCGAAGCATCCGTGTCATTTGTAATGTCAGCCAACAAAATGTAATCAAACATTCCAGCGGTTTAATCACAGAGGGCTGCTCCAGAGATGATTGTAGTGTCAATATAATGCTATTTCATTATCTGTTTGTATTTTATATTGACAGTGTCAGATAAACAGTGTGGAAAATTAAGATTAAAAATATGGTAATTTCATTTCAATCACCCGGGCTACAGTCGCTGGCCCATTATGCGATTGATTACTTCTGAATTAAATTTGGGGATGAATGTAAAGTTTAATCTTCTTTCTTCTCTGCAATTCAGCTCCCCAAAGGCCTCTTAGTAAGTAAGTACCCATTTCATTTGATCTTTAATGAAAAGTAATGGCCCAAATGAATTGTATAAATCAGCTGTCGTGTGGACCTAGTTGACATTCCGCTTCTTTTTTTCACCCTTTCATTTTCAATCCGGCCCCCTCGCACAGACAGAATGCTGGGATCCAAAACTACGTTTTCAAGCATTTTTTTGCTTCCCTGTAAATATTCTTACCGTACAATTACGCTACCAAGACGGCGGCGATCCGGGTCGCATCCCAAAGTTGGCCGTTTTTTTTTTTTTTTCCTCTCTTTTTTCATTGGAACTGAATTTTACTTCTGTGAAAAAACAGAAAATAAGGTCAGAGGCAGCCGCTCATGCCAAGAAATTAAGAAGGAATGTTTTATAGCCTAGAGTGCCTCTTAAAGGAGAAAATGCAACCCCTAAACCAGCCGAGGGGTGATAGACATTTTAATTACATGGTGAATTTTGGAGATTTTTTTTTTTTCTCTCTCTCGCCGCGCCGGGGCGGAACTCTTAAGCGCTGACGCGTACTCAAGATTTGGCATCAAATTCCCCCCCCCCCCGTTTCCGCGGCTACGTGTGAAGTGACACAACTGTTAACGAGAGCTCAGCGGAAAAGAAGGGGGCTGGAAGAAAAAAAAAGGCGCTCTTCTTTGTGAGTCCCATTCAGTGCGATTTGTCCCCCTTTGTAGCCCTAATTATGTGCCAAAGTAGGATAACAGAAGTTCTCAACTCGGCCATTATGCCAGCACAAAAAAAGCGACGCATACAAGAAGCTGATCACTTTGGAATTAGCAAACATGATACTATACGGGGAGGAAGAAGAAGAAGAAGAAAAAAAAATCATTAATACCGTCAGGGATTAGAGGTTGTGATTAAAGTGTAGCTTCTACCGTATGCAAATGAGTGATAGGCATTTATCAGCGCCTGGGCAAGCTGTCTTAGCTGCAAAGCCACATATGTTTTTTAGCTGATTAAAAAACTGCTTGAAGTTGCAGGCTTTTTAATGGTGGAGAGAGAGAGAGAGAGAGAGAGAGGGAGGGGGAGAGTGTGGGATAGAGAGGTTGTGAGGCAACTCATTTCCTTTTGGCCAAATTCCCGCAATCTCTCAGAGCATTCGCCTTAATTCCCTCCTTTATTAGCTGCATTCTTTTGTATATAATTAAAACATTTCTCAAGTGAGGCGGGCGCGCGCCCTGTTTTATTTTCGCGGCTATACCTCTCATCCACAAACACATTGTGTTCCGTATCGCCGCCGCCTCGCCGCCTCCCTGTGAAAGAGGGGAGAACGGCGAATATCGGGGCAGAATTAGGTGAGAATTTGTCAGCAGTCTGCCTTTGTGCGAGGAGCTCTGTGTTATTATATTTCCTTTCATACGGAGGTGACCCCCTTTGTGTTAACAAAGAAGACCAGGATGAAAATGAGCGCTGATAATGCCGCCGTAACCCGGCACACACCCCCCTCCTTCTCCTTCAGGGAGCTCTTTAATTTATGCTTTTTCATCTCCCTGGGCGCAGGACTGTTAACCTGCTCCGGGAATCAGGAAGGGGAACCTCTTATGCTCAGCAGACTGCTGCGTCAAAGTCTGCCCTCTCAGTCCCACAACAGGAAGTGGGTCCTCCATGCCCCCCCGCCCAAACAGGTGTCCTCACAAAAATGCAATTATAGAATTATAACAACATTTGGGGGTGTTTTTACCTAAATAGAAAAAACCTCACTGTGAGTATCACACAGGCTACGCTAGCTGGTTATGTTGCTACACTGCAAAATCTGCCATTCAGCACTGTAAAAAAAATTGTCCATACAAATTACGGTAAAAGACTGTAAAAACGGGGGATTTTTTAACATCAAAATATGTGTGAAACACAGTATTTTACAGTGAAATTACAAAATCTTGATTATTCCTACCGTAAAAGCATTATTCCATCCAAATGACAGATTTGTTTTTTAGCTGGTATGCACATTTAGATTTACTGTGAAGAACAATTTAGTAAGCCTACCATTGTTTTTACAGTAACACGATGTTGAGATTGTGATTTATATTTGTGAAGATTCACTTCTCTACAATTTAACAGATAAACTCGATAAACCGTTAAAAGTGTTTCTTTTACCTCACAAATCTGTCATTTAGGCAGAATAATACTTTAACAGTAATTATTTGTCCCTGACATTATGGTATTTTTTCTTTGTTATCAATAGTTTGTATTTCCACCGTAAAATTCAGTTTCGACATATTCTGACTGTAGAAAATAAAGTTATACTGTTTTAAATTTTACCCTCATTTACTTTTGACATAGTTTAACTTACTATTTTTTTTACAGTGTACAGAAACAAGCTGTTAAAAATGTTCCAGGGTTTATTATCTATCTATTACATCACCTCTTATCTTTAATCAACTAGTTTGAATTCATTTTAGCTTACTGTTTTTTTAAATGTCATTTAATTTCAGACATGTTTACCGTAATCCGTTTCCATAGTATTTTTACCGTAACGTGTTCTACGTGGTCGGCATATTTTCCCTGGTAAAATCTGCGCAACCACAGCTGTCGGTGTTTTTACCGTAAAATCATACAGGTTTTCTTTTACAGTGTGGTTTAGGTGGAACTTACTTACACAGTTCCGTTAAAATAAACCGTTGAATAAAAGGTAAATAGACATCGTCAATGTTTGGATTAAATTTCACTTTTGGACCTTACGCATGAAAGACGCAGTAATTAGCCAACGCCCCCCCCCGTCCTCCCGCCGTGAGTGGACCACCGGCCGGAGAGAGAGAAAGGTGGAGGCTTTTTTTGGAGCAAAGCCATTACCAACTCACAGCAGAGCAATAATACGGCGCCCACCAGCAATTCAATAAACCACATTGTGGCAAATAAGCCACGTAATTGAAATATCGAGATAAGGATAACGGTGAGTCTAAATGATATAAAATGATGAAGACAAAAAACAAAAATGGAGGCTCCAGAGACGGGCTAGCGGTTGCCTTGAACAGTCTGGAAGGGACGGCCTAAATAGCGAAGCCATAGAACATGATGAAAAGATCTATTGTTGCTTTTGAAGGCAACCCCTATCTCTCAAGGACATCTAATTAACAGACAACAGCTGAGTCCGTTTCAAATGGTAATATTTTTCTCTTAAATGCATCGTTTCCAATGCCTCAGTGCTTACCTCAACACAGACGGGGGCTGGGGGCTTCTTTTTCTTTCTTTTTACCCCACACAGAGTTTTCATGCTTTATTTACTACGCCGCCGTGGACGTGGTTGGTCCTCATGCCGGCGTTTTGTCCGGCGCTGCCCTCGCTATACGATAGCCAATCGGTGGTTGATGAAAACTAAGCAGTATTTCAATTTACTCCTGATTAAGATCAAAGGCAGCCAGAGAAAGATCAGAGTTCACCGCCATCATGTGACCTCTGCTAAACCTGACGCAGCACATACTTTTTATCCGCCCGCCGCGATAGCTTAAAACAAAAAACCTGTGTGTTGGATCACTTAGGTTCTTTTTTTTGTCATTCTGTCATTTTCATAAGACGCAGGGGATGAGGGGCTTTTAGGGGGACTGCAGCGTGGGACCGGTTGATTGTGGAGACACCTGCAGGGTCGTCCCAGATGGAAGGTGAGGAGCGGCCCATTACACCCGCTGTCAGCTTCCTGTCGGAGCTTTCATTAGATATACTGGAAAATGACACCTAATGTGTATCGTGTGTGACACATTTGGTCTGTCGCTGTTACCGTCATCATCATCATCATCATCATCATCACACACACACACAAGCACACACACACACAAGAGGTGCTGACTGCTCACTGACTTTGTCTCTCCCATGGGGGACATTCAAAATCAATTGCAGCTATGTTAAAGATGTGGCTCGCCATCTGACCTGTCCTCCCCTCGTCTTCATCACAGCCTTTTTGCCTTTCCCTCACCCCTCAGCCCCCCCTCTTCACCCTGGTGCTGTTAAACGGGCGCAGAACGTTGGAGAGCAGTCAGCCTGGGTGAACCCGCCTCACGTCCGCCGACGGACAAGGATGGCGTGCGGAGGAAGAGCGGGGTCAGAGTTCAGACAAACGGCTTGATCCGGCCCTTTAGTTTTTCCAGGGAGGAAAATTGAGTGCGCTCAAACGTCTTGGGAGTCGTTTGCCTCTTGATTTCAGAATCAATGATGGGAGTGAAGGAGGAGGAGGAGGAGGAGGGACGAGGGGGGGGGGCGCGGGTTCTGCTGCAGAAAATGGCATTAGACTTAATGACCAAGTTAGTCCCAGAGGGGTAGTCCATATTAAAGCCATTCCAGCCCTGACAGCGCTCGCCACATGACCTGACTGATTAATAACAAAACGCCGCTCAAATAGGAATAACAATAAGTGTCAGTCAGGATGAAGGGTCAACAATCACCCACCGTCATTTCTACCGTTTCTGCGGCGTCCGTCTCGCCGTTTTATGACATAACAGACACGTTTCTTCCCGTTTTTTTTTCAATATTAATCTTTAGATCTGGTTGTTAATTCGATAAATGTTCATGTCATGATGTAAGGCAGCAAATAAAAGTGATTCATTCCAACAAGGAGTTTTTTTTTTTTGTTGGCGTCGTTGGTTTTGTCTCTGTTAGCAGGATCAGACAAAAACTAACTGACGGATTCAGGTTTGACATGTCATAGAGTTGAACCGGGAAAATATCAGTGTGGATTTAGATGACGAGGGGGATAATGGCCCTTAAAATGATTTTACATAATCATCCCAGGAATTTGGGTTCACGTTCTTCAACATTGGAACGTTCGTTGCATTTTGAAGAAACTCGACTTTTTGGACATTTGGAGATTTGGCTTTTCGTCGGTTGACGAAATAACATGGGGCGCAGATTTCACCATATCTGTCAGTTATTCCACTTTCTTTAAAGTTACAAGGAAGAACCCACCTTGAGTGTAAGAACTAGACCTACACTGTCGTGTTTTTTGAAGAAGGAACTCCTCCTAGTGAGTCAAATATGATCTATTAGAGGATTGTACGATATATATATATATATATATATATATAAGGAAGATTTCCTCGAGTCGATTCAGATGCAACACATTTGCACTTAATCCGACCACCGGTTATGAAGTTATGTCCGTAAAATCAGTGTTTTTCGTATTAAAAAAAAAAAAAGGGGGAAAAAACTCCCCCTAGTGAGAAAAATATGAAACACTAGAGGAAAAAAAATCCTACTCGCATGATAGATCTCCTCGAGTCGATTCATGTCCACCGAATTTGGTAAAAATCGGAACAATTAGAAAGTTGAGAAATGATGGCCCAAGAACTATAACCGTAATTTCCTTTGAAGTAAAGGTCAGAAATATACAACTGACTTTGATCCCCTGACTTTTCTGCGTCGGCAGAGGTGTTGTTTAGTGAAGAGAAACCAGCTGGCTCTGACGCGGACCCTCATCAACCCTCACCGTTTACATATCCATCAAGGAACGAGGGCAGAGGAGGGCAGAGGAGGACAGAGGAGGACACGGTAACACCGGCGACCCGTGTTTTCCAACACTTGGTTACGTCTTTGGATGGACCTTTCATCTGCTTCTAACCGCATGCGGGCCCGTATTTCAGCTCAGAGACTTAGCGGGACGTCTGGCATTGACTCTGACTGCGTCGGCGGGGTGACTTCCTGACAATGAGGTCACAGAGGATCTGTGTTCATGGCACTTTGTCGGAGGCCCTGAAATGTTCCGGCGACTCGTTGCAGGGGTGTGTTTGGTCACCCTCGTTACTTTTACTCTACACTAAACGACCGTCGGCACATTCCCTCCAAGGTTTATCATCAGGTTCGCTGATGACTCGCTGATGGTCCGGCCTCCTGCGGGAGCTCCTGAGGTGAGCCCCGGTCCAGCCTCGGGTGAATTCAATAAATCAACTCAGTGTCTCTGAGACAAAAGAGATGCTTCACAAAGTCCACATACTTTAAATAATCAGCTCTGCAAAAACAAATTGGCAAATTAGCAAATATGACAGCCAGAGACTTTTTTTTCTTGAGGGTAAAAAGGATTTTTGAAACTCAGAGGTCTCTTTTGAAAAGTTTTATTTAATAATTTATGACTTGAGAGTCAAATGAGGGCTACTCAGAGGGTAAAGGTCATTCTGGAGGACCCCCAACATCCTCTTTAGGCTGAGTTTCAGCCTCAGCCATCAGCCTCGGCGGATCTTATCAGACAAATATCGCAGATCATTTCGTCATTGATCGATTGCGAAGTTAAAGACACATCATCAAACCGTTGTTCTGGACGTTATCATCATGTATCACTTTCAGATTTTACACCCACATGGACTTTAGTCGCGAGGAAGAACTGGAGTCATTTTGGGAAAGGTTGGTTGAATATTTCCAACAATAGGCGGAGCTTTATCTCCATAAAGGACGATAATTTCCCGACTTTCGGTACAATTTAGTCCAAATTTGGTGCATTTGAATCGACCCGAGGAGATCTAACATGTCCATATCATATTTTTACTCTAATAGTTCTTTTTATGTTTTAAAAAGCACTTTTTCTGACATAACTTCACAGTTAATATGAGTTCAATCAGCGGTGATGCGTGTACAACACAGGGGATTGGGGGCTTTTCAGGGTTATACTTGATAACCCTGAAAAATGACCCATCCTGCCCGGGATCAAACAATCAACAGTCATAAAAGTCAAAGAGGATTTTCTTTTCTTTTCTTTTCTTTCTTTCTTTCCTCAATGGACAGATTTTGTTTTGTTATTTCCATCAGGCGGTCCTTCAACCCACTTTTGTGTCCAACCAGCAGGTGAAAAACTCATATTATAGCGGGCATTGTTCTGAATGCCGATTGTATGGCTCCTCCGCAGCGACAGAGCCCCCATCTGATATTTACCACCGCGAGTCTGCTGGGGGTGACAGGGGGGCAAGGCCACGTCCCAGGTGTCCTGTCGGCGAGCAGATTAAAGCGCCGTGAAAAGCCCCACACTGCTGCCCGCGATGAGAAAAATAATAATGTGGACATGGCCTTCCCTTTATGACAGCAACGGCACATTCTCCAGAGACCAATCTTTTTCTATCAATTCCAAAGAGTGACAAACAGCGCGGCGCCGGAGCCAGAACTGTACGAGTGGCTGCGAGGAGTATTTATGATGTTTGTGTGTCCTGAAGACCGTGATGACAAAAGCCGTCACGCAAACTTTTACGACTATCTGCCTTTTTTTTTTCTCCATCCAAACCGGCGCTTTGTGGCCGGTTATTTCTTTGAAAATGAAAGAGGCACTCGCCGCGACTTATCCTTGAACAAATGGGACCGCGGGAAAAAAGAATATGCGAATCCGGAAAAAAAAAACCCCAACAAGAATTATGTAAAGTGGTCGTTTGGTCCGATATCATTAGAACCGCGGTGAACCTGCAGTAGGCTTTTTGCTTTTGGGAGTTTTCTCAAAAATAAATACCTGATAAGATTCCACCTAGAGATATGAAGGAAGAAAGAGGCGTCTTGTGTTTGAGTAAAGGGCAGCAAAAGAGTTTCAAATATTCAAAGGTTAAAGTCTCACGCCTTCAGAAACGGGATTTCAAAGCCGCTACCGTGAATGACTTCTATTCCCATAAAACGACTCCACAGTGTTTGAGTGGTATTCCACGGTGATAAATGAACAATGGATAGGATTTCTCCGGTAACTGATAGACGCGAGATTAAAGGAACGCTGAAAATTACTAATTAATGTGCTGCAATTTCCTCATCTGGGCAACATCTGCAGCGGAACGCGACCTGTAGAGGAATCCATGGATTTCTGTCTGTTCATGTAAAAGTAGGACTGTGATGATGATGATGATGATGATGTTGTCTATCCTCAATGTAAACATAAACGGGTATTTCACAAACACAACGTCAGACAAAAAAACAAACTATTAGGGTTAAAATACGATATAAAAGACAGAAATCTGCAAGTCGATTCACATTCACACAATTTGGACGAAATCGGACCAACGGTAGAGATTTTAGCCCCATTAAATGTATTATTATTATTATTATTATAAAATAACTTTTATTCATACCTGGGCTTTGATTTTGTGCGAACTGTTCCTTTAATGGATCCAAACTGGGTGCAGCCAATAATAATAATAAGTAATAATAATTACCAATAATTCATAATGCTGAATATATAACAGCCTGGATAATGTAAGTTAACGTATATAAGACCAAATGTGAAAACAAAAATCGTACTTTAACGATTATTTAATGATTAAAAAAAACAAAAGACAATTTTTTTATTAGACCAAAATCAAGAATAGAGACGTTAGCAGGACGTTGAAGGGTTAAAAATACTTACAGTAAGAAATGTGCATTATATCATAGAGAAATGAAACAGAGGCGCTTTGTTGAACGTAAGCGTTTGTGACAATGTAGAGCAGCGTCTTCTAAATATTCCGAGACAATAGATGTGAAGCCGAGACAAAAGTAATAAATCTCCGTTGGATCTCTGCTCGCTGAAGACAAACGCCGTTGATCCCAGTAAACACACGCCACACTGAGGCAGTAAATAAAGAAGTATAAATAGATGTTGTTATTCCCCACCATCTAATGTGAACGACATCATCTTCCCAACAATGCTTCCCGCCTTCTTTTAAAGCAAACAGAGCGCTTTAATACGGGGCTTTTGTCGGGCCTGTATTTCGCTGCTATTATCGCGGGAGAATCGTCAGAGGAACTCACAGGCTCCAGATTTAAAAACCGCTCGCCGTAATCAGGCTGCAGAATTTAATTGTAAGAGCTTCTGCTGGCACTGTTTTCTCTCTCTCTCTCCCTTTCTGTCCTCCTTGACAAAAATCTGACAGTGGCTTTGCATGGCAAACCCGTTTAATGAATGACTAATCCAGGAAGAGCGCATTATGGCAAACTGTCACACACACACATTCTACCAATATTAACTGGAATTTACATTATCATCCTCTGGTAATGCTGGAATATTTGGATTTCCATTAATGCATGGCCTTTCTGTGCGAAAAAGCAAACAGCAGTGAACTAAATCTGCCCCCCCCCCCTCCTCCTCTTCCTCTTCTGATTGGATGTTGGTGTCAAAACGCTGAAGAGAGGAGCTTTCTTTATTTGGATGACAGCTCCAAGGCTTCCCCACTCCTCGCAATCCGGCTCACAAACAAAAGGCTGGGCTTGCATTACTCAAAACCTCTTCTCAAGCAGCGACGCCAAAACTCCTATTACACCATTGTGCCTCTGCTGTAAATCAACAAGAACAATGACGGGCGCCAAAATCACGCCACCGTCCGTTTATAAAACAAGAACCCGAAGAACAATGAGTCGGACACTCCAGCCCGAAAGAAGAAGAGTTCTCTCCTCCTCCTGTTACTTACTGTCTTTATCTGTGAACGCTCACGTCTCTGCTCATAGTTTATGGCGTTATTTCTGACGTCCGACTCAATCCCGACATAAATCCAGGAGGGGGCAGACATTTAAGAGGTTCTGGGTGGCGACCCGACCCGTACCATATCAGGGTTTTTTGTCAATCTGATCAAGAAAAACTCAAATGTGTTTTTTTTATCATCAGTGGAAGACAAAGAAGAAGAAGAAGAAGAAGAAGAATATGCGAAAAGCTGATGCAGCAACGAAGGTACCGGGATCAAATCCACCTCTGCTGGCCTTTCTCCCGGTGTTGCCTTGCTTCGCTCCCGGTTCTCCAGCTTCCTCCCGGAGCCAGAAGAAACAGGTGAAATAGGTGGATTGGCGACTTTAAATTGCTTTCTTAAATGATAGATACATCCATCTATCTATTTCCTAACGTGAGCATATCTGTCCTCTGAACAGACGCGCCGATATTGTCAGCTGTCGGCAGAAATACTGTGTCTGCTGTCTTCCTCAGATTCTATTAAAATAGTGCCTTGAATCATTTTTAACAAACAAACCGAATCTACCCTGTTGTCCCCGACAGAAAGGTTCTATCTCCAAAAAGCTTTGCGGTGAACAGATTGAACTAATAATCTCAAACAGTCCATATTGACCCGACTGGACCGCTTCTGTGAAATCAGCACTAATCTCTGCCATCAGATCCCAGAACCACCCAATGATGAAGATAAACCCAGTTCTTATGAGCTCGGGAATAAAACCAGACACATTTTCCTTGTGTCGATTCACAGGAGCAAAAATTTAGACGCAATTGGAATAATCTTTAATATTTGACTTATTTCCCCTAAATGAGTCAAATATTAACCATCATAGCGAAATAATATGTAAAGAAGAGGAGTCGATTCTCGGGACAACCAACGGTTGAGAATTTGGAGGTGAAGCTCCCCCTGGTGGCGGAAATATGCAACTGACATTCCCCAAATCAATCCACTTCTTCCTCGCACTAAAGTCTATGTGGGTATAAAATCCGAAAAAGGGGCCATGACGTTATTTGGAGTTATCGAATTAACGACACTTTAGACCTTCGCCTTTATTGGAGTCTCGCTTTTGTGTCCAGCCCTTGAGTCTAAAACATAAGCACAAAAGTGAGTTCAGTAGATTCTTTTACAGTTTACAGCCTTATAAAACCGCTACGCAGCATATATATCACATTCACAGCCCCGTACACAAACATGTGCCACCATGAATCTACACTACTTAGTTCATAATGCTTACACTTAGTTTGTACAGAGGCAGCTTTTTCAGCACCCGTACATAATGACTAAAGAGGGGGGGGTGCGGGAAGGACATCCATAAGCCTGAGACAAGCAGAGAGGAGCCGGAAGAGCAGAGCAGCAAGTTTTGAATATTACTGACCCAGCACTTGGGAAAGGCGATTGCACAACAAGAAGAGAAATGAATGCGTTTTTAGGCTGAAAATCTTTTCACCCTCTTACATTCAGCAGATCAGATTAAGAGGGAGGTTTAAGAAGATTTTGACACGCACAAAAAAAACCTCCTGAGCCGCGGGAGGGGGTGAGTCGGGGAAGGTGGCAGGGAGCAGTTTGTAATTCAGTGGCTTCAGGCAATTCATCACAGAAATGGAGTTTCTAATGCAGCATCTCGTGAATCCCTTTTGCCCTGTCAACGTTTTAATACATTACATTGAGAATGTAAATCATGTTTGAAATTTGACACAAACTACACAGCCCCTCACTGCACTCGCCCTTCGCCGCCTCTCACGCACCAGCGGCGCACTACACACTCTACACACTGGTGCGGCAGTGAAAACGTGCAAACTGTGGCAAGACTCCAAAGACTTTCTGCTGTTATATTCCTTAAAGGAATGATTCTAGCCATCAGATAATATAAAAGACTGATTTTGCATTAAAAAAAACATATTTTTGTGCCATTTTAACTCCCTCAACTGTTTTTAACAAGCGATTACCGCGCCGTCGTCACCTACTATATCACTGATTTGCAGTAAAACAAGAATGCTTTTCAAAAGTCCGAGACATATGTGTCAGCTTTTACTTCAAACTGAGATTATTTTATGGTTCCTTGTTTTTGACAGACAGCAAGGGTATATCCCAGAAAAGCCCCCAATCCCCTGGGTTGTACAAGCAATCCCCTTGATGGAACCCCTGAAATTAAGTCTTACTCATTAATAATCTCAAACAGGATCTGATCTGTTCTAAGATCGGATCCCATAGTGACTCAACCTAACTGTTTCTATGATGTCATCAGTCTGTTCTAGGATCGGATCTCATAGTGACTCAATGATGAAGATAAATACAGTCAACTAGTTTTTCTGAGCTCAGGAATAAAACAAGATAAATGTCCTTGTGTCTAGTCATAGGAACTAATGAAATATAATTTATAGACTTAGATATAGATATAGATTTGTAGATATTAGATCTCCATGAGTAGATTAGGACCAGTTTGGATATAATGGGACATCAGGTTGGAAGAATTGATGACAGAATCATCAGTGATCACTGACCACATTGGAACAGGGAGTGGAGGTAAAACTGATAAGTTGTGGATTCATTTAGTCCAACTTGCTCCTTGAAGTCCTTTAACAGAGATCTGGGGCTTTAGAGGCCAAATCAACACCTTCAGCTTCTTGTTTTTGTTCCTCAAACCATTCCTCAGTCAACTGTTCAAGTGTTATCCAGGTTCCTTGAGGGGTTGGACTTGGTCCCGTCAGGTAATCCTTAGGTAGGTGGATATGCTTAGAAGGATTCACTGTTTCCCAGCAGAACATTGCCCCAAGCATCACACTGTTTTCCCATCATGCATCCTGGAGTCTCCTCTGCTAGTACGCGACATAATGTTCATCATTAATATCTGATCAGACCAGGCCACCTTCTTCCAGGGCTCTGTGGTTCAGTTCTGATGCGGATGTTGGCCCACTGCAGGGACTTTGGTCAGTAGACAGGGGTCAGTTTGGGCATGCTGACCAGTTTGTGGCTTCACAGCGCCATACGCAGCAATCTGTCATGCACTTTATGTTCTTACACCTTTTTGTTTTTTATCAGAACCAGCTTTACCCTTTAAAGCAATCTGTGCTTCAGTGGGTCTCCCGTGGGATCAGATAACACACGCTGCACACAGGCCCCCTATGCGCATCGGTGAGCCTTGGGCATCCGAGATCGGGTTGCAGGTTCACTCTTTGTCCTTCCTTAGAGCATTTTGGTAAGAACCAGTGGGAAAACCAAACAAGATTTGCAGTTCTGGAGATTCTCTTTCCCAGCCTTATAGCCAGATCAATTTGTTTCTTGTCAAAGTCTCTCGGATTCTTAAGATATCCCCTTTTTCCTGCATCTAAGACATCAACCCCCTGACAAAATGTTCACATATCCCTAACCACTGACATGTGCCAGAGTAATGACATAATCAAGGCTATTTGGACTCCACCTGTGAGTGGTTTTAATGTTATGGCCTCCCATCACACTCTCTTGTTAGCTGTGGAGGTAATCCATTAAGCAGCTGGGGTTAAGTGAAAGGTTAAAGGAAGTATTCCTCCAAGCCTACGGGAACAGAACGCCCGACACATTCTCTTCCCTATCCATATTTTTCCGCTCCAGTGATTCTGGTCAAAAAAAAACTTTAAGCCTGCTACAACCTCAATTAAATATAAGTACAGCAACAACTCCCCGACAGAGGATTTCTCCACTCAGTAATTCCCCGTAATGTTTTTCATTATCACTTTGTGCAAATACAGCGCCGCGTGCATGTCTCCTTTGGCGGAGCGTTCCACTCACGCCGCTAAAGTGCACAATGAGCACATTTCTTCAAATACAGAACTATCGTTTTCAGAGTGGGGGGATCATAGTATTCAAATCCGTATTTAACCTTTCAAGGCAGGAGGATTATGCAGCAAAGTCTCCATTCCGCGCCGTTTCCTCGCCCCCTACTCCCCTATGCTATAATAATGATCATTATCATCATTGTGTGAAAAGAGGATTATCATATCGTTATATAAACCCGGGAACACCCCGACTATTATGAAGTCATTTGGCTCTCATCACTGGACCGGTGCTGCGTATGACAGTCAGCTGAGCTGTCACAGGTGACCACGGCGCTCATCGCTCTCTGAGCCGGCCCAGTCTGCTGTGAAGGACGATAGAGAGGAAGCGTCTCTTCCACGCCGTTTACAGGGAGATTAGGGGAAGGAAGCGCCGTTTTCCATGATTTTCTGCTAAAACAGTTTGTTGGTTTGATCATATTTAATAAGAATAAGAGTTTATTGAAGAGCGGATATTCTATTTGTTTCCTTTAATATTATGAATTTACCCAAAAAGAAAAAAAAAAGGCTGTTTTCCCTCTATAATAAGAGAAGTAAGTTGATTTCTATGGTTGAGTCTTAAAGGAGCAGTTCACACAAAAATCACATCAGTCATCTACTCCACTATCTACTCACCGTTCCACACACACACCCATTCACACTCATGAAACCATATAAAAACCCAAAGTGTGTGTTCAGGGACTGTTTGTGTTTCCTGAGACAGAATAAGAGACAGAAGTTAATAACTAAGTTAATAACAGTAAAAAGTTATGAAGGTTAATGATCTTTTCAGTCATTACGTTTTCGCTTAGCGTTAGTGAAAATGAAGACATGGTCTAGGGATCCAGCAGATTGAAAACATTCTGGATCCATGATGACAAAGATCAGCATCAAAACCTTATGGATTTGATCTTTGGCCACGCCCTACCCCTACAAAACACTGCACTGACCCTTTGGCTCCTGCGATCACGGCAGCGGTATCCCCGACTCTAACCATCTAAGCAAGTTAAAGCTTAAAAGAACTACTGAAAGGTGATGTGGCGTTTTTGAAAAGACGATGCCAAACATTGGCGTGTTTCATTTTCTTAAATGTGGTATATAAAAGTTTTAAGCTAACCGTAACCTTTACCCTAGTTTGAAAAGGAACCCTTTGGATCCACTGACCTTACGTGTTTTTGGGTTCGCTATTCCAACACAGGATGTCAAAGTAAAGAAATAGCTGACAGGAAAATGAGGTTTCTGTGCTGCTGACACCAAAGCTCGGCGTGTTGAGCGTTTTTTATTAATGTATATAAAGGCTCAGGGCTAACCCTAACCTGACCCCAGAGGGTTAAAGTGTAGGTTAACCTCCACCGTTGAGGCTTTGATGTTTATTATCCACCGTGGACAGAACAGTGACTCAAAGCGGAATAAAGGCTCTTTATTCCTCAATGCGACTGGTCTACATATGGAAGCAGTGTCTTCCCTGAAAAGGACACTAGCACCGTATTGTGGATAAATCCAGCACTACTGGACATTGATTACCAAACCAAGCGCCGACAAACAGCCCGACTCAAAGGTTCCTTTCTTTCATGTTCCTCATCTAATTATTTACAGTGTGTCGCACGCCGTCGTTTTCTAACTCGACAGCAAGGTCAGCGCCGTCACTCCCAGGAACCCGCCGCGCCGCCGCGTCTCCGTCCGTAGTCTTAAACATACGGACTCTTTAAATTAAATCATACCTCGACTCAGTCCTCCTCAGTCTTACTGACAGCGAGGTCATTCAACCATTAAAGGGAGTCACAGGCAAAATTGTTGTGAGCAGATTGAAGCAAGGAAAGGTTAATTAAATGGCCATTGCTTCTCCTTACCTCAAGCGAATCAGCATTCTTCTAGCTCAGGCAGGCCAACGTGAGAGAATGTGGTTTTTTTAATTTTTTTTAAAGCCACATTAAAGATGTGTGAGTGCACGGCAAAAAAAAAAACTTTTTTTTTTTTTTTTTTGCCTGGGTTGATGTTAAACATGGTTCATCTGGAAAAAATGTGGGTTTTTTTCTCCCTCTCATACAATGCCGATACAAAACGTTGGCCTCTTCCTGTGAACCTTGCAATACGGTAACACTGAGGAAACAAAAGCGGTGAGATAGCACCCTTGCGTCTGGCGTGGTTAAGGACAAATCCTTTTAGAGTGTCTGGGAGATAATTCTAAAACATCCACATAACTGTACCTGTACGCCTTTTCTTATTACTGTTTGTAAAAAGGGTCAAGGCTTACCATCCTTTCAAATAATTAGCTTTTAATTCACAGCGCGCGTTATCAAATTAGTCTCGTTTTCACTTTGGTTTGTCCTTGCGAGTGTCTGAAAACATTCTCAAACCCGTTCGTGGCCTTGCGGTTGTAAGGTACGCGGAGAGGTAAACAGTTCAGCGGTTAAAGCTGAATGGAATCACTGTTGGACAGCTGCTGCTCTTAGATTCTCTATCTGCACTGTGATCAGGTGTTGTTATATTTGTGGGGGGGGAACCTGAAACAAACTAGATGATAAGACAGTCCGAAAAACGAAGTTAGATCTCCTTGAGGCGGCTCATGTCAGGTGAAATTATTAGAAGGTCATGTTCAAAAAGCGGTGTTTTTCCATGAAGCTCCCCCTAGTGGGTAAAATGTGAACTATTCAAATAAATATGTGATGAAGACGACACAGATATCCTCAAGTCGATTCATACGCAGCACATTTGGACTAAATTGGACCAACCGTCGAGAAATAATGGCCTGAAAACTTTGATTGTGGAGATAAATCTCCCCCAGTGGTAGAAATATGCAACTGACCATTCCCCACTTCAATCCAGTTCTTCCTCGTTCCTCATAGACTATGGTCTATGAGGAACGAATTAGACCTCATAGACTAAGGTCTATGAGGGACTTGACTATGGATTCTGGTCTGCAGACCATCTCCAGAGCCAAAGAATCCCAGGAGGAGATCAAAGTCTGAGGTAGGAGGCGACACATGGAGATCATAGAGATCAAACCCAGTACCGACGGTAAGAGTATAAAAACTGAAAGCTTGTATCGTAAAGGGCTGTACCATTTTTCCTGTCGTGGGAAGGGACCTGATATTACATAGGCCAACAGGGACAGGCCACTACACTGTAAAAAGGAAACTTTGATAAACACAAAAGATTATTAATTACTTCAACTGGTAACATTCTAATAAATGGTAAAGTATTTGCAACTTCAATGAACAAGTTATTCTCAAAAATACTTGATTCAATTTAGGTAAGTAGTAGTTGTAGTAGTTTCCCTAAGTTCATCACTAATTTTTCTTTTACAGTGTAAGATTTCACCCCCAAAGCAGAAGAAAGGGAAATTCCAGCTTTCTTTTTTTTCTAAAAAACAATGTATGGTTTTACCTTCAAAAATCTTAAAAGGTAGGGCAGTAAATAAATATTTGTTTATTATTGGTGCTTGAATCTGACATTATTTTCCTTCCTGCACTGTTTTAAGACAAATGTTATACACTGTAAAAGAAGAATTGTTGGGTTTTTTAAAAAAAAAAGACTTCCAGTGGTGATAAAAAAAACCTCCCGAAATTTTCCACTTAAATTTTCCACTCAATAATACTTCATTTAATTGTGCCTTACCAGTGAATAAATTACTTTTTACAGTGTAGCTAGACGTCCAAAGGAGAGGAGCTTCCATTATTGTCACACATGGAGGTTGAGGACATATCTGTAGATCCTCATTAAACCAGGTCATGGTAATTCAAGACAAGAAGGACGTCTTGTTTGAACCTGAAGATGTTTCCCCTCTCCTCCACGATGCTTCCCCAGGTCCAACTGACTGATGGGTAATCGGGTATTTAACCCTTTGATTCATGGGGGGTCGTTAGGTTACAAGAATGCAGTTGGTCACCCATCGCTAATGTGGGTGGATGTGGCTCGTTAGCAGTCGCTAGGTACAAAGTTGTCTTGATTTGTGTGGTCTTTATTATGTGAGGCGCTGCCATGATGTGTCTGAGGGGAGATGTTCAGCCCAAGACGCATTCTGACCCCCCCCAGAGGTCTGCCTGCTCTGAAAAACTGAAATTATTGATATGTCCCCGAAAAGTATGGGATCTGATCCTAGAACAGACTGCTGACTTCATAGAAATAGTTCGGTTGAGTCACTATGGACAGTTTGAGGTTATTTAAACTGAGGAGTTCGATCAGGGGGGAGTGCTTGTGTAACGCATGGGATGGGGGGCTTTTCGGGGATACAACCTTGCCATCAGGTACGACAGCGTGGGACTAGTTTTAATCATCAAACCATGTCTGTATCTGTCAGGGCTAGTAGTCAGGGCAGGGAGAAGGAATGTTTACACCCATAGGTGCACAAAGATGTTCCCTCCATCCTTTATATCGGCTCAGAGATAGAAATCGGTCTCCCAGAGGAGGAGTGATGAAAACGCATCAGAGACAAATGTCTTAATTTCTCCAAAACAAAAGTCGGAGCGATACCATCAGAGCTTATCAACGCATCGACACACGAATACAAGGCCCGTTCACTACTCCACCCATCTCCAGCTTTGACTACCTGGCTGTACTAGTAGTACAACGTTTTCCTACGCACAGATATAAATACTCGTGCGGATCAAAAACGACACTGGAGCATTAGGATGTTCATTCCTTCGCCAAGAGTCCAATCACCCAAAGAATGTAATCTCCACATTCCTCCACCTCACCTTCCTGGTAGTGTGAAGATTTGC